>ML820413.1:58491-84364 GCA_009831015.1 Picea engelmannii | reverse complement strand
TAACCAATAGCCATATATTTTCATTATTAATAATTATTATTTATTAATTATCATTTAATTATTATATTATTAATATATTAATTTATGTATATTTTTATGTTCATAAAATTATCCTAGAAAAACCCTTCTCAAACAAGGGAAAAGCCCAACAACCCTTTACTATATTGCTAAGAGAAGAACCATTACACCATAAACTCTAGCACACACAAGAGGGTGCTCTATGACCAAGAAATCTAGAACATAAGAAGAAGTGCACACTAAATTTCATATCTCCATAATGTGTTATGACAAAATGAGATATGATCCACAATGGGGATGTATCTCTCTTATAAATACATGACCCAACTCATCAAATATATGTGTTTATTGGCACAATAGGGCCAACTTGTACAACTCAATAATATAATTAATCTTTTACACAATATTAATTATCTTTACATAGTAGGGCCGACTTGTACCCTTCACAATAAAAATTAGGGTTTCACAATAATCTTACTCTTTGAAAATGTAGCAAGGATTCTCACACACATCCTCTAGTGCTCTGCCACTAGGGACAAGTCCACATGTGCTCAACCACAAGGGACGCCACTCTCAAACAAATCAACTCAAATAAATCCATAAGAGTATGAACTGGAGAGCCATCTCAAGTCAACTCAACTAAGTCCATAGGAGTATGACAGGAGACCATATCAAGTCATCTCAACTCAGTCTAGAGGAGCACGACAAGAGACCAACAAAATTCATATTAACTCGGTCCAGAGGAGTATGACTCACCTATCACATAGGATTTATCACATATCATCTCAACTCAGTCCATAGGAATACGATCTAGAGAATGTATCACGAAATTGCAATCATCAACACTCCCTATTAGCTAGGGAGGCATTCTCCACCAAGCCAAGTCTCTCATGGAAGTACTCGAACTTTGTCTTGGCAAGCGGTTTGGTGAAGACATCTGCAACCTGATCGTGTGTAGAAAGGAACTACACATGTATTGCTTTCCTCTACACCATATCTTTGATGCAATGGTATTTGATCTCGATGTGTTTCTATTTATCGTGAAACACATGATTCTCTAAGGCTTGACACAACTTTGATTATCACAATGGATAACAATGGAATCCATCTCATGTCCAAATAAGTCTGCAAGGATCTTGCAAAGGCACACTGCTTCGTGGAATGCCACACATAATGCAATGTACTCTGCTTCTGCGATAATCAAAGACACATAAGTTTGTTTCCTATTGTTGTTGGGGAAAAACACCCTACGGACTAGCAAATAGAGTTCAGACTTTGCATGTAGATATGACCGAATAGAAATCACTTTATACCTTCATCCCTAGATTTAAATCCCCTTTTCTTAGTAAATGCATGGAAAGATCAACCTACCTCGTTACCGGCGTTTGATGTCGATCCTCCGTTGTGCTTGATTACTTGTTCGCAATACTCCTTCCAAAGCTGATCTGCATTCAAGGCGAGCAACAACTATGCATGCATACTACTTATATACTAGAGGGTTAGAAATCCAAACATATACTGATCAAGCTAAAAATAGTTCCTGAATTGGGACAGGAAAAGCACTTTCTTTATTACTTTGAATGAGTCAACTTACAAAAGTTGAGACCGGACACCACTCCTCGAACCTGATCTCGGGCTCCTCTTCTTCTATCCTTCAAATGCTTTGCTTTGAATCTCCTTTGGCATAAGGAAAGGCTAAAGGGTTGGGACAATGGAATATGTAAATGGGCAGAGTTTCTTTGTTATATTTTTTCCTCTTCCAAATGGTACCCCTACCCCTTCTTTTATAGGCTAGAAGGAGCTAGGTATTTGGACAAACCCTCAGCCATGCATGGCCGAGAGTTTCAGTTAACTCACCCATATATTTTTGTTTCATCGGCAAATTTCCTTTTTTCATGCTTTTGTCGGTCCACGAGGGTTGTTTTGGGTCAGCCAGTGTGTACACGTGTGCAGTAATGGATTAGGGTGCGTGAGCCTTTATAAAAGAGGATTTTGAAAGAGTTGTTCAACAATGCTTTGGCAAAGAAGGGATATGAGTTGGCCTGATGCCAGGTAAGCATGTGTGGTGCAATTTAGGGTTATAACAGATGCCCCCTAATGTGTGATCTTAGAAGAGCATCTGATGACCGAAATACATTACCAATCTTTACTGATGTGCCGAACGATTGAGCCCAAGGATCAGGAACCGGGAGGTGTCATCTACAAAAGAACAAATGTCTCACCGAGGTGGGCATACCCATGCTCGGAATAAAATAGAACCATGGCTACCAATCAAATACATTGTATATCCATGTCAAATAAGTATAAAGAGTATCCACGAACAATACACAGCAGATCTACATCTCGAAATCAGAAAGATATACATATAGAGTATCCATCTTCCAGAAGATGATTCAGCCTGATGGCTGGAGATGAGATCTTCACAGCTCGAGAAAAGACTTCAAAATCTTCAAAACTCGGGTAGGAGTGTAATATGAGTGTACGAATGCACTACCCAGAGGTCTTTGATGGCTCGTCAGTCATGGACTTGATAATCTTGATGATCAGACAGAAGGCTTCAGTGATTTTGAACAAGGACTTGATTGGATGTTCAGGATGGCTGGGTATGTGGACAAGAGACATATTGTAGAGGGGCCGACTCAGGCTTAGTGACAAACTTCCCTTGGATAATAGCACGACAAATGATGAGACTCAGGCAGCATGTATGTTAATCATAAGTCCATGAAGCAGGAGGCAACGCAAACTCTCCATATGTTTGGAAGGATAACCAAACGGTGGAGGACACAACTCTATATAGCGATAAAAGCTTCCTAAGGTTGTACTACATCCCATAGTCTGATGAACAAACGGACATATGTGCTTTATCCAGGGGCGACTCATTATGCTGGCAATAAAGAAAATACTTTTCCCTTCCTCTTTTTGGGGTATATTTGATTTTTTTGTTCTTTTCAATAATTGTGGAAAAAGAATAAAGGAATATTACGTTACAATGGAGGAATGAGTATTGCAAACATACAAGTTCAAGGCACAAGAACAAAACTGATGTTCTAGTAAAGTGATACTCGGGAAAAATCCTCTGGCGGCCAAAGGTGTTAAGACGCAGAAGCAAACTGTCACAAGGCTAGTGTATAGGGTATGCAAATGCGATTAATAAAACACACAATGGTAACGTCCTTTGATGTAAGTTTAACGAGCCCAGAGAGGGTAAGCTCGGTGGTTTTTCATATTTAGACAGTCTGAAAAAACATAAAAGGAGACTCCATTGGGGTACCTTTTTCGAAGATAGTCTAGTCGGTTCGAAAAAAGGGTAAACTAGCACCGATTAGACGTCAATTCAAAACCATTTTAATGAGTGTGACAAGGACAAGATCACTCGGCCATTTTTTCATTTTTAAGGAGTCTGAAAAAATCTTAACTATGGACTCCATCAGGAATATTATTCTAGACCAATTTAACGAGTGTGAAAGAATAAGGTCACTCGACGAACTTTTCAATTTTAGGGAGTCTGAAAAAGAGCTTAATTATAGACTCCATGGGGGTTTCTTTTTCGTAAGTTTAGTCCCTCAGGCCCGAAAAAGGGATAAAATTATACCTGAGAGTACTCTTCTAAAGAAAGAAAGTTCCATAGAGTATACCTTTGTTCATACAGTTGACCGTCTGGACCGAAAAATGGGTAAACTACCACCGGAAAGACGTGACTTCAAATTTCAGTTTAACGAGCGTGAAAGGCCATAAGATCGCTCAACAATCTTTTCATGTTTAGAGGGTATGAAAAGGGATTAAAAGGAGACCCGTTATTTTTTGGGAGTCCTGAGGGTGGGATCAAGAGTGAAGAAGAATCATGCAAATGAGGCTCAAACTCATATTCAGGAAAGACTGTAAGGACTCCCGAGCCTACAGTGTTTTAGAGACAACATGGACACCATAATGCAACCAGGACCTACCCAGGGCATCCATGTTTTGGTAAGATCTACCGCCAAGTTGCGACACTTCTAAAGAATATATGATGGTTCTGTGTCACAACCTGATGGGATCGATCCTATGGTAGAGGAAAAAGACAACGAGACACAAAAGTCGGGGTAGTAACCTAACCTATATGCTCAAGTTGATTCTTGGAAAAAAATTCATGGATCGTCAAAATTTTCTCAAAACTCAAAAAATGTGTCCCAATACCCGATCAAATCCCTCCCATATAACTCTTGAATCACTCTAAATGGTTTTTGGTATAAAGAAATTGATAAGGGAGGCCAAAAAAGTGACAAAAAGAGGCCAAAAAGTCTATAAATAGAAACTGGTAACTCATTATCACCATTGCTGATTTGGAAATTGACTCTGGAGCTAAAAGACCCCCTTTGATAAAAACAATGATTCTGAGAGCTACAGTGGACGAAACGAACTTCCGCTTGGACCAAGTAAGTACAAACTGTTGGAAAATATTTAACAGGCAACATATGCTTGTCATTGATGGCAAGTACAGCAATGAGGATGGCACGAGTACAGGAAGAATGTAACAGACATGCACCAGAAGTATTTTGGGAAGACACTGCAGAGCAACCTCAATAAGATCAGAAGAGATAGTGCAGAGGATGTTTGTAATGTTTAACAAGTAGCGTATGCTTGTCATTGATGGCAAGTACAACAGTGGAGATGGAAAGATAAGAAGGATAAAATCCCTTGGGGATTCAGATGTACATGAAAGCTCAGGAGGAACAACGTTGAGGAAAATGCACGCAGCAAAGCTCAAGATACAGAAGTTTGCAGAGGAGAAGGAAGACAGAGATTCACAGCCGTTGGATCCCATCCAAAATTCCTGACAGAACGAGAGCCATTATATTTGGTGCAGGGTCGTCGACATCTGTCAGATCTGCAAAATATGCGAGGGAGATAAGCCTCGGGAGCAAGAAGAGAAGTCCCGACATGAGGAGTTGTCATCGGGATATCAGCCATCGGGAGATCAGAGTTCTCAAGGTTGTGAGAACTGGGACATTGAAAGTCTCGAAATCCTGACATAATTGGGACCGTCCATTTGGAAGGATGCATGGCAGCGATCGAGCGCCACCAGGAGAAGCTCGGCAGGAGGCTTCATCGAAGAATCGAGAATCGGAGTTTCACGAGTCCCGTGAAGAATTGCATCAGACATCGCAAAATCACGATATGCGATTTCCTGATAAGGCACATAGCACGTGGGCCACCCAGGAGTCAGTGGAGGAAAGGTGGCAGGACAAAGGTTGGGAGCCGTTGGAGGACCAGCGTATCAGGAATCGGAAAATCGGTATTCTCGTGAACGAAGGATCGGGGAAATCCCTAGAGGAAACCCCGACGCAGAATCTGAATCGTCCATTCGATGGGAAACGTGTCAGGAGTACGGAGGAAGTCAGGGATAGACATATCGCGGGTCAAAGGGGCGTATGCACATTGACATCGTAAACCCCAAAACCTTGACGAGAGGTATGGTGGCGGTCACGTAATAGCAGGTCACATGGACCATTGTGTAGCCGGAAGGGGCTAAAGCTCGGGAAAGGAGCACATCAGGGATCGGAGAATCGGGGATCGGGACTTTGAAGTGACTAGAACACTTGACATCAAGAACCCCGATTTCGCGATATGCGATATCGTGATTTAATCACAGCCGTTAAGATAAGAAGTAATCGGGACCGTTGATCTCACACCGTTTCGGGGTATCGGGGATTGCAACTTGGAGAGTCGAGATGCCTCATCTCCAGACTCACGAAATGTGAAATCATGAAAGTGCCTTATGCATAAGGCTGTGGTCACAGGCCTTGGTCACATCAGCGAGAGATGGAAAGATGTCAGAGGACAAGGAGGAGTCGAGCCTTGTCGCACGGTCAGGTGGAGAACAATAAAGAAGGTGACATGACAGGAGTGGGGCCCTTCATCAATACTCCACCATTCCGGACCCCCGCCCCCCTGTATTAAAGACATAAAGGCAAGGGGGGTCCGGAATCGCTTGAGCGTCGTTGATCTAGGTGCTTTAATCCTGACCGCTCGAGAGATGCATGCCCAATTCCGGACCCCCCCCCTCCGCTTAAAGATAGAATGACAAGGGGACTCCGGAATTGAATCTCGACCGTAGATCTGGGAGCACAGATACTGACCGTCTAGATTTGCTCACCGCATATCCAACGATGTAGATGAATTTAAACAAGATCGAAGGGTTACTGTTTGTTTCTCACAGATTAAATTTTTAGTTACAAGTATGTTAGTGAAACAAACTCATGATTGCAAATTAGTTGTCGATCAGTTGGCGTTTCGATTGCCTGGACAGTTGTCGTCATTTTTCCCAAGGAGTTGGGAAGTTGAAACGTCGTGCTTGTGTGTATAAAAGAAGTTGAAACAGACTATGTCGGCGCGACTGTTCTGGAGGAAAAAGAGCTCATAATAGATACAAAAAGGATGAGCTCGACTGTTACAGAGAAGATGAAGAGTCTCAACTGCCAGAGAGGCTGAGGCATCTCAGCATAACACCCAGTGATGTTGAACGCGTGGAAAAACTGCCAGAGAATCTGAAGAGTTACCATGATTATCAGGTAGAGCACTCGAAAGGTGGAGGATATCGGCGTGGTGTGAGGATGCAGAAGAATGGAGAATATTGCATACACAAGAGGCACATAAGAGAGAGATATACACCATATAGAGAAGAGAGGCTCTATGGTTGCCATTGTTGTTGGAGTTTTTGTGGTCGCTGTGTAGAAGGATTGAAGTGTGAGCAAGGAGACAGAGTGCAGGAGTAGAAATACAAAGCAGAGGAAGGTTGCATTGAAGGGACATGGTGCAGAGAGTATAAATGGAGAAGAACAGAAAGTGCAAGGTGTGTGCAGAAGACACTGATGCAGACAGGGAAGAGCAGTGTAACAGAATAGCGACAAGGCTGGTAAGCCATTGAATAACTTTATTTCACTGTAATGAGTTTTAGTATCAAAGATTAATACTCTAGGGTGGTGTTATCACCCCATAAATTATGGGAATCAACTTATGACTTGGATATTATGGATATTATCTGTATCTAGTGTTTTTATTGGCAACTGATTTTTAATTTGACAAAAAGGAAAAAGAAAAGGAAAAAGAAAGAAAAAAGAAAAGAAAAAGAAAAGGAAAAGAGGGCATAAAAGAATTGAAACAAAAGCCCCATGCAATAATAATAACTTGGTCATACCTTTCAAGCATGACCAAGTTCTTTTAAATTTTCAATGTTGATAGGTTAGTGAATAAATTTGACCAGACTGTCTAATCCTGGTCAGATATTCCTTAGGTTAGATTAGTGAATAAATCTGACCAGACTATCTAATCCTGGTCAGATAGCCCTTAGGTAGAGTAATTTCTTAACCCAACAGTTTAATTGGGGTTAATTGTCCTAGGGAGATATGATTAGCTTGTAGGTTAGTTGTTTCATTTGTTTCACTCCCCATTGAAAAAAGATTAATAAAGATGTTACACCATGTCCCAAATGCCTAAGAATAGTTTGTTCAAAACCCCATGGTGGTATCTCTTTGAAACTTGAAGAAAAACCCATAAAATGCTTTATCCTAAGTTTTTCCCCAAGCTCCTATTTCTCCGCTCATGATTTATGTTACATTCACTTTCCAATGGTCCAGATCACGGTGCTTCGATCAACGGCTCACAGAGCATTCCAGACCCCCCCTAGTGTTCTTCTTTTAATCAGGGGGGGGGTCCGGAATCAGTGATAATATTTACGCAGATCTGGACGGTCTAGAAAAGAGCGCATGAATCCATGGCCCACATTGGATTCCGGACCCCCCCGCCCGTTCTGCCTTTAACGGAGGGGGGGGGTCCAGAATTGGTAATAACTTGGGTGCAAATCTGAACGACCCAGAACAAAGCGCTTAAATCTATGCTTCACATTGATTTTCGGACCCCCCCCCCTCCGTTCTTCCTTTAATGGAGGGGGGGGGTCCGGAATGGGTATTAAGGAGCGCACTAAGATCTGTGGCCAGGAAACCAGTGTGTAGATCAATGGATCAAAATGAATTTCGGACCCCCCCCTGGTGTCCTGCCTTTAACCAAGGGGGGGGGGGGGTCCGGAATGAATATTCCTTTCGACGGGTCCCTTGTTACATGTGGTCATTGTCCTATTGGTCAAGGAGTCCTATCACCCACATGCTATCTGACAGTGTGTCACTCATGGATTTCATCTTCCACTGAGCCCACTTGTCCCACTTGTTCCCGGAGTCGTGTCACATCTCATCACTGTTGTCAGTCTTGGTTGTCAGTACCTAAGTCCCTCACTCATGACCAGCCCCGTATGGCGACTTTCACTTCACTTCACCTCCAATCCCTAGCAGCCACATCAACCATCCGTATGCTTTGGCCACCGTCACCTGCCATATCACCCCCAAGTGGCCCGTTGTCCATTAATAACTGGATAATATACCCGTTGTCATGTTGACCGTTTTCCCACGTCCAACCGACCCAGTTTTAAATAAAACTACCGTTTTCCCTCTTCATGCACTATTCGTCCATCGCACCAGAAACGTTTACTCTTACGCCTCCATTTCTTTTCCACCACCTTCACCTACAGTCATTTTTCCCCACCAACATCGTTTTATTGCAGGTACAGTTGCTGAAATGGTGTCAAAGCCAAGACAAGCGGAAGGAGAAGAGAAACCTTTTCTTCCTCCTCCTGTCGACTTAGACAAAATTCCCTTGGTTGATAAAGATCGATTGATCGCAGATACCATTTGCGACTTCGACTTTTCAGATCTTCATTCATGGCTCCAGGAGGTGTTCCTGAACCAGAGCGACGAAATCGGACTATGGGAGTCCAATTTGTCATTGTACCTTTTCCCCCAGATACATCACTTTCCTAAATTTGTGCTGAAATTCCAAGCCCACTATGTCCCCAACCAGAAGGCCATCGTCTCTTCATCCGGAGACGTACTCTTCTTCATTACTCCCGAAGATATTGACCAGATGATGCAAGTTCCCCGTGATGAATCTACGTCCCCATTCAATTTGGAAATCCTCACCGAGTTATATCAGAAAATGACCTTTCCTCAGAGAGCTCAGATATTCGAGCTTTTCTTCCCCGCCTCCGCTCAACTCCCTTCCACCAATCCCCCTTACCCTTCTTCCCTTTTCTCCACCAAAGTAAATCAAATCATTTCTTCCTTGTGTGCCCTGCTTGGTTACTATTCTGACCAATGGGTAGATGAGCCCATCTTGGGTTTTCTACCCATTTTCTCAAACGATGAAAAGCCCACAACGCAGTTCGACTACAGCACCTTCTTGGCCAATAATATTCACGAACAATTCATGAATTTTGGCACAGAGGGTATGTTCAAATATTCTTCCATACTGGCATACATGTTCATCTACTTCCAGGCCGACAAATTCAGTTTCTCCATGCAGAAAATGGATGTAGACGGACGACCCCAGCCAGTCACAGCATGGACTTCTCCTCTGAAGCGTAACTCTGCTGAATACGACTTCAAAGATTTCATTGATTAGTTTTACCACCCGGTGGTTAGCATGTTGAGTGGCAGGCCTGAGCCACGGATAAATGATGAATTCCAGAGAATTCTGCAGCTCTCAGACAATGTAAAGACAGGAGACTGGTACCTGTACCAGAACTATACCGAAATTAGAGTTTTCAGGTGTGATTTGGCACCTTACAAGCTACCTCAATACGTGCCGGTAAGGATTTTTGCCTTAGAATATATTAGACACATAATGAATTCAGATGACATTCATTTTGTTTCCTTGAAAAAGAAACAACAATTGAGAATCAAAGGACAGATAGGTTCTTTTATCTGCAATAGTAGAGGTGTCGGGGAGGAAGCGGACATAATGTTAAAGGAGATGAAATTATTTACGAGTTTCACCTGCCACTATGATCCATGCGGGATCATCTCGAAAATGAGAGTGAAAAATAAGAATGTCCCATATGCTCATGAGTCCAAGTCAGAGATCGAGAAATTTGCAAATCAAACAGTTTGGATGCCTAATACTTTGATGGACGTGGAACAACAAGTTGACGTAGAAAAATAGGTGCCCTCGACGAGTGTACCTCCCACTACCACACCTCAGGTCCCCAAGGAGAAGAGGCCCCGACAGGAGTCGACGTCTCCTGTAACCGAGGTGTCATCAGAGGAGTTCCAGATGCACACCAAGAGGCCAAAGATAGTCTCAATGCCTAGCACGACAGTAGAACAAGAAATCCCACCTACCACAGTAGCTACCACAGGGGTCAAGCCAGTCACTCTACTTTTGGATCGAGCCAGCATAAGGCAAGTACCACAGCAATACCGATGAAATCCATAGATTCTCCCCTGGATACTCAGTCAAGCAAGACTGTGCCCAAGTTGGGCATTTTTGAAAAGTATGATTTGATTAAGAAGAAGAACCAGACTCTCACTAGTAGTACTTATGCCCAGTTTCGAAAACAGTCTTCCACATCTTAGCATAGGCTTCTTTCGGCATTTGACATAGAAAAGGGTAGGATGCATATGGCTTATCTACAAGCACAGGTACCGGATCCCAAGGTAATCTCAGATTACAAAAGGGCCACTTTCGAGTTCCAAGCAAAAGATGTACATCCAGCAGATTAGATGGATCTGCATAAACAAACAGGGGAGATGGTTTTTCACACATTGGCACATGCTTCGTCTTCCACAGCAAAATTTCATGTGTCATTGAACAACGCTCAGATGCAGCTTAAGATAGAAAAGATATCATATTTTGCTAAAGACAACAGAATCAAGACGTTGGAAGAGCTGGTCCTCAAGATCGGCTACGATCCTTCAAATGTGAAGGCTGCAGAAGAGATGATTAAAAATAAAAATGCTGACATCGCATCCTTAAGAAAATAGTTGAAGCTCCCGCCCACAGAGGACTCACAGGAAAAAGAGATAGAAGAAAAATAAGGTGAAAGGGATGAGATGCTAAAGTTACTCATGGAGCAGAATGCTCAGCTAAAAGAGATGGAGGCTGAGATGGAGAGACTACTAAAGGAGAAAGAGTAGACGAAACCAATGGAAGGCATTCCATTGAGTGCTATCCCAATTGCAGGTTTGAGCACAACAACAGTGACAACGATACCATCTGCAACACCAGTGTCACTACCAGAAGGAACAATAGACCTTGACAAGTCCATGGAGAGGATGAACCTGCAAGAGTCAGAAATCAGCAGGCTTAAGAAAGAAGTGGAGAACCTCCAAGAGCTCAAAAATTCCTTTCAGACAAGCTTATCCAAAGAAAAGCAGTTAACAGAACATCTAAGGAAAGAGCTACAGCAGTTTCAAAAGAAAACAATGGCAGGGAAGACTTTGGCTGAGGTCAAAGAGATTGTATGGACAGACATTACCAAGTCCTTCAATGAAATCTGGCCAATGATTCAAATCATGTTCGAACAAAATGAGTTGCTCCAGAGGAGAAAACATGCCATCGAGAAAATCAGAGTGGAGCTGGGAGACATGCCTGCACAAGCAAATGAGATCATCAGGTTCCTAAATTCCAAGACCAGAGAGGAACTTGAAGAATTAAAAATTGAGGACCGAACAGATACTATACTTGAGGTAAAAAGGGTTTTAACCAAGACAAGTTTAATGCTTCAGCTTGAGGAAAAGATTCAAGTCATGGATCAAGGAGTACAAAAGTTTTTCAGTAAGATAGATGTTCTCCAAAAGAAAGGCCTACCTGGCCTGAAGGTCATTAATGACAAACTAATGACACTCCCTGATTACAAGAAGAGGTTGACTAAAATATCTAAGGACAGTTCCAAGTTTGCAGGGGTACAAGGGAGCATCACAGGCAAAGCATTCATGGACGCCCTGCAGTTGGATATTAGTATCCAACATGAGATTAAACACATATTCATCATCAAGCCTACATTTGCTAAGTATACAGACATGGATGAAGTGTATCGGAGATTACTTAAAGTCTCAGTGCCAAGTCATCTCAGATGGGAAGAACTTTGTGATCTACTAGATTAGCAGATGAGCTGTCACCATCCAGTCACCTGTCCAGTCAGAAGAGGTTGCGAAGGCACCTCGCCAACAGCCTACCCCAGAAAGTTCTGCATGCAGTTGTACCGAGTCATCAAACAGTTTTTGATTAGTTAAATTAGTTAGACTAAAAATAGAATGAGCACGTCCTGATCAGTTATGACAGGAACGTTTGTAATCTGAATTATAAATACTTCAACTTTCAAAGTATTGAGGGTTGTTGATTAGCACACCCTATTGCTACCAAACTGTAATATTTTTGAAGAGATCAGCCATTAATAAAGAGGAAGCACTTTTACAGGATTCTTGCGTGTATTCATTGGTGACGTTTTTCTCTTAGTTGAATGTTTTCCTTGCTTAGTGCTCATAATGTTTTCTGAAACTAATCTTTAAAAGTAACACATGTTGCAGGATTTATCTTTAGATACCCTGTTTCCGACTTTAAAGATTTAAATGTTTATCTTCTAAGGTTTTCAATTAAGGAATTCTTAACTGCTTCTTAGTTGAATGATCTTTCTCATCTTTTCTTCTGTCCATCATTTAAATTATTAAAGATCCAATTGAATGCATTATATCGCCCTGCGAAAGTCTTCTTTGGTGTTTCTGGTTGTTTCTTGTATTTAATTAGACACAGACCCCATAGCCCAATGGATGTGTAAACTGTCTCAACCAATTTATAAAACCTTTTACAACAAAACATACTTGCTCCTTTTACCTAGCCTAATATCTAGATTAAAAACAAAGCTAAATCATATAGAGAGATCCCTCTCTGAAGCTGGAAGGGCTAGATACCAGCTTTAAAAGCGGTTGGATAAAGTTACCTTTGTGGATTCCTTATTTGTCAACCTCTTGGAAATTTACAGAGTGCTAACATAATGGTGACCATACTGGGGACGAACTAAAATTTTGACAATTTCCCGTATTTTTTCCCCCAAAAGAACGTTTGATTCTGAAAAGAAAGTAATGTTTAGAGGTTGATCAAACTTTGTATATAGTATTTTCATATTCACAAAATTAAAAAATATATATATAAAAATCAAAAAATAGTTCTGGCTTCCAAGAAAGTTCACACTAGATCTCATCCCAACCCAGAACTCTCAGCAGCGATAGATAATTCTGAGAATTTTCTCAGGCGAAAGGCCTCGGCTGTCGGCTCTGGGAGTCATACTTCTCTACATAAGCCACCTTCCTTTTCAGGAAAACCCATTACCTCTCAAAACCTTGATCTTGATACCTTTCCACCTCGAATTCTGGTTAGAACACGGTCCGACAGTTTGGTGTCAGGACTCGTTTTTGATCCAACTGTGTTGCAACCCCGAACCCCAGAAGTTTTGTCTCCCACGACTAAATTTCAAATCACTACCTCAGTGTCGTGCAATCCCTCCTCACCTTCATCTTCAGTCCCTACATCGCATACCATCCAGGTTACTCTTCAACCTCCTCCACCCATCATGGCAGCTCGGTATGCCCCGTTGGTCTTGGCTATGCCGTTACATGCCATGCCCCAAGATTACCAAACAAGACTTCCACAGTTCGATGCAACCAGACCGTTAAACGCCCAACAACATGTAGACAAAATGAACAATTACTTTGACTTACAAGAAGTTGATGAGGCGGACGTGCAAATGCGATTGTTTGCCCAGAGTCTGACGGGAGACGTCAAGAAATGGTTCAAAGCTTTACCTGCCGCCTCAGTTCCTGACCTTGTTGCATTCCAAAGAAGTTTTCTTGACAGATGGGAGGTAAAGAAAAACCCTCTCCAGATACTGTCAGAATACGAGAATATAAAAAGAAACCAAGGTGAGACAGTACAGGATTATTGCACTCGCTCTAACAACTTGTACAATGCGATTCCCACTGAAATCAAACCTCCCCAAGGCCTGGCATTGATTAAATTCCCTGATGGATTTGATGCTGACATGTCGTATCAATTAAGAGAGAGAAATGCCGCTACCCTGGAGGACATGCAAAAGAGTGCGATCAATGTGGAGGCCAATATGTTGGCAAAACGGGCCCGTCAAAGGTCGGAAAAGAGAGTTACGATCAAAGAAGAGCCTTCCTCGTCTACCACTGATTACAAGATGGATTCTTTGGCCAGAACGGTGGAATTAATGATGGAAAAAATGAATCTTTCTGACAGAAACCCTCCAAGGGACAACGCACCTGCTCCTCAGATTTGGAACCCCAATTTTAGGAGAAACCCTCCTTAGATCAGACAGAGAGATCCTAGAGATCAAAGAGAGTAGAGAGGCCCAGATCAGCCAATCAGACCTCCTCTACAGGAAAACTATGCTGATGAAGGGGGAGAGGTGATTGAAGAATTGGAGGAAGCTCACATTAACCTTATGGGCATTCACGACAAGGAGGCCATCTTCCTTACTCGAGAAGAGAAGGAACTTTTTCTGTTAAATCAAACAAAGGTAAGTGAGGAAACAGAAGATGAGGCACAACAGGCCTTTGAGAATGCTATTCTAGAGGTACACATGCAGTATAATCTGCGTAGCAGGAAGATAGAAGGGGGTTCAAAGACAGAAGGGGACTCATCCAAGAAGATGACCGAAACACAGAAGACAGTCGAATCCAAGAAAGCCCCTGAACCTTCTACTGAAGAGACTCCTGATAAGGTTCCTGAGAAGAATAAAGTTGACCCCCCGTTGAAGAAAAACATCACCATCTTGAAAATACCAACACAACCTGATGCTTCACATGTTAACCCACCAAGTACTTTTGAGTTGAAGAACCTGGCAGACAAATCAGAACTGATGAGCCAAGGTAGAGCTCTTACACCCTTTATCCTTGAAGGAGAATTGGCAAAAATAAAGATTCCCATCCCACTTACAGAGTTGATGAACCGAGGCGGGTATCGTTCATAGGTAATAAAAGCACTGGCCATCGAACCTGACATAGGCACCAAGGCCTTGACTATTGGATCAGTGACTCATTCAAACACTGTGAACCTTACCGACGATCATCTCGAACTTATTTTCGGACCTGAAGTAGACGGTCGAGACGATACCGGTGATGTAGCTCCCTTTTACATCAGTTTAAACATACACGACTTGATATTACATAATGCTATGCTGGACTCAGGTGCCTCACATAAACTGATGCCTAAAGCAGTGATGGAAAAATTGGGACTGGAGGTCACAAGACCATATAAGGATTTACACTCATTTGACTCCAGCAAAGTCAAATGTATTGGTTTAATCAAAGACCTATGCATCACCCTGGTTCAGATCCCTTCAAAAAGCATGGTAATGGACGTAGTGGTTGCAGACATCCCGCCTAAGTATGGAATGTTTCTCTCCAGATATTGGGGAGCTAAGTTGAAAGGAACCCTGCAGCTGGATATGTCTTATGCCACTATCCCAATGTTTGGGCAACAGAGGAGGTTATATAGAGAAATGTTGATGAAGTACATGGTAAGTAGTCAAGAAAAGCCTCACAATTACCCCCTTTACTCCGCACATTCCGATTTAGATTCGTTCATCTTGTATAATGATGGTGATATGGAAGAACAAGATACTCAGCTGACGGAAGATGTATCTAGTCAAGATGAAGGTCCAGAGAACGGTGAGGTAGAAAAAATGGAAAATGTGATCACTGAAGAATTCCCCGCTGATTTCTGGAGTATGGATTTTGATGGAGCTATGAGTAAAGAAGGAGCAGGAGCTGGGATCTGGATGCATAATCATCAAAACAGGTATTCAGAAAATCATTCCTACAAGTTAAATTTCCAGTGCACCAACAATGTTGCCGAATATGAAGCGTTAATGCTCGGTCTGAAGCTGTTGAAAAAGGTTGGTGCTAAGAAGATAATGGTAAGGGGTGACTCTGAATTAATAATCAAGCAAATTAAAGGTGAGTATGCTGCTAAACACCCCCGCCTTAGAGCCTACCGGAATGTTGTTCTTGATGCTTTGAAGTGTTTTAATGAGATTGACTTGTAGGTAATGCCGAGAGGACAAAATATTCTGGCCGACGGATTGGCTACGTCAGCAGCCTCATGCAAGATTCCTTTCCACCAAACTCGCCCATATACTGTGGAGGTGAAATGCAGACCTACGGTTCCCGACAATATCAGGTACTAGCAAGTTTTTGGGAATGATGATCAGATAGAGGATTTTCTGCAATGCAAGAACGATTTTGAATGTACAAATATAGATTTAGAAAATGAAGACGAGAATGTAAAAAGTTCCGAATTCGAAATAGATAGTGTGAATACTGTAGATACAGTAGATACAATAGATTCAGGAGATTTAGGGGATAACGGAATGGATGCCGATGTTTTACAATTGAAAAGCAATGTTTTACCCAGAGGTCTCGTCCCTTTAGAAGATATGTTTGAAAATAACGATGTAGCTAAGAAACCCAAAATAGAAGCCCATGGACAAGAGGTAGAGGATTGCAATATAGGAACTGAGGAAAAACCTAGGATGGTCAAACTGTCCAAATCAATACCCCCAGAACAAAATCTTAAATACATTGAGCTATTCAAGGAATATTCGGACGTTTTTGCCTGGGGATATGAAGATTTGAAAGCCTACGATACCAGCATCATACAACACAGAATTCCCATAAAGGAAGACCAAAACCCATTTAGACAGAAACTTAGGAGGATAAATCCCAAGTTGCTCCCTCTAATAGAAAAAGAAATCAAGAAGATGTATGATGCCAAGATCATAGTCCCCCTATGTTTCTCTAAGTGGGTTTCTAATTTAGTCCCTACACGGAAGAAGACCGGGGAAATCAGACTCTGTATTGATTTCCAAAATCTGAACAAAGTATCCTTGAAAGATAATTACCCATTACCGAAAATGGACCACCTCCTGCAAAGAGTGGTCGGGTCAAGTAGGATATCTCTGCTACATGGTTTCTCAGGTTACAACCAGGTCCTAGTTCACCCGGATGATCAAGATAAAACCGCTTTTACCACACCATGGGGCACTTTCATGTACGTAAAGATGCCTTTCGGTCTGATGAATGCTGGAGCCACGTTTCAGAGAGCCATGGATATCGCCTTCGTGGAAGAATCTGGTAAGTTTATTGTTGTTTACTTAGATGATGTAACTGTGTTTTCCAAATCTAATGATGAACACCTGCGACACCTTAGACGAGTCTTCGAGAAATGTAGAGGGTTTGGGATTTCATTAAATCCTAAGAAGTTTCTTTTTGGGTTAGAAGAAGGTAAACTGCTGGGACACATCATCTCTAAATATGGAATCAGAATTGACCCCAGCAGGATAGAGGCCATACTAAAAGTAGAACACCCAAGAAACCTCAAAGAACTACAGTATTTTATCGGACAAATTAACTTTCTACGGAGATTCATTCCCAATCTGGCCGAACTCCTCCGAAACATTACAAACATGCTTAAAAAGGACACAAAAATAAAATGGGACTCTGAGTCTAGACAATCCTTCGAACAAGTCAAACGAGCACTCACAGAGGCCCCAGTTCTGATTAGTCTTGATTTCACTAAAGATTTTTATCTTTTTTCTTTCGCCTCCGAACATACTATAGCAGCAATACTACTGTAGAAGAATAGTGAAGGGTACGAACAACCCATAGCTTTCTTCAGCAAAGCTTTAAGAGATGCTTCCCTGAACTACAATATAATGGAGAAGCAAGCTTTTGCATTGGTAAAATCCATAAAGGACTTCAGGGTCTACATTCTCCATTCACACACCATAGCTTATGTTCCGAATACGGTAGTAAAGGATATCTTGACATAGGACAACCCTGATGGAAGAAGGGGAAAATGGATTGTAGTCATTTTAGAATACAATATAGAGATTAAGCCCACAAAACTAATCAAAGGCCAAGGCCTTGCTAAATTGATGGTTGAATCTAACTTCCAGGCCCTTAACACTAATTTTCTAGATGTTGCAGATGAACAGGGTGAGATGGATACTCCAAACGTTAGAGAGGTATTTCTCAACTCTCCATGGTATGCAGACCTTATATTTGTCTTACAAAATTTACAAGCTCCCCCTGGTTTAACTAAGACTAAAGCTAGATTTCTAAAGTTGAAGGCATTGAAATTTTGTATTCTAGAAGGAAATTTGTATTGGAAAGACTCTGCAGGTATTCTTTTAAATTGTTTACTGAAAGATGAGGCTGATAAAGTGTTGCAGGAGTTTCATGCAGGAGAATGTGGTGGCCATTTGAACTGGAAGGTTACAGCCAACAAAATACTCAGAGCTGGATTTTACTGGCCCACCCTGTTCGCAGATGTGCATCAGAAGGTAACAACATGCCACCAATGTCAACTGTTTGAAGGCAAAAGGAAGCTCCTTCCTCTACCTCTTAAACCAATTTCAGTTGAGGCTCCTTTCCAGCAATGGGGACTCAATTTCATTGGAGAAATACACCCTCCGTCTTCAGGCCAACATAAGTGGATTCTTACTGCCACTGATTATTTTACCAAATGGATCGAGGCTGTACCAAGCAGGCAAGCAACTGACTCTGTTATTAGCAAATTTCTTGAAAATAATATTTTGTCTCGTTTTGGTTGTCCTAGAAAGATTATTACTGACAATGCAGCCGCCTTTCGGTCGAAGAAGCTCATAGATTTCTGCAACCATTTCCACATCGGCTTGGGGCATTCCACAGCCTATTACCCTCAGGGAAACGGGTTGGAAGAGTCCTCAAACAAAACTTTGGTAAATATCATCAAGAAAACATTGCAAAAGAACAAAAAGTCATGGCATGATAAGCTGGTTTTTGCTTTATGGGCAGATAGACTTACCACCAAAAGGTCAATTGGTATGTCACCATACCAGCTGGTCTATGGTACCAAGGCTATTTTCCCAACTTCTTTGGGAGTTCCTGTCATGAAGTTACTTCAGGAGATACAAGCTAATCCAAATGACTCTCAGAGACGAATCAGTCAGATGATTCATTTGCAACAAACTAGAGAGGATGTTTTCAACAAAACACAAGTCATCCAAGAGAACATCAAGAAGATATTTGACAAACGAACCAAGGAGGATGATTTTGAACTGGGAGACCTGGTGTTGAGATGGGATGCCAGGAACGAGGACAAAGGAAAGCATGGGAAATTTGACAATTTGTGGACAGGGCCCTACATGATCCAAGCTTTCAGAGGTAACAATGCTTTCTTGCTAAACAGTGTCGATGGGTCAGATCTACTAGGAGCACTTGTGAATGGCAGAATGCTGAAACATTATGTCCCACCCCAGTAAAAGAATTGAAGGACTCATTCTCCATTGTACATACCAGTTTCAATTTTCAGTTTTTACTTGCATTTTCTGAGTGAGGAACATTGGTTAGTTGGTTGAAGCTCGAAGAGAAGGCCCTAAGCTGTTGATCACTGTTTTTCAAAAGATTTTCCTTATAATAAGACCAATGAAGGCTACTAGACAGAGGTGTTCAGAGTGACAGGAAACTGAATTCTTGGCACTTAACATGGCAAGTACCATCCCCAGGTGGAGCCGCTGTTATCACCCCATAAATTATGGGAATCAACTTATGACTTGGATATTATGGATATTATCTGTATCTAGTGTTTTTATTGGCAACTGATTTTTCATTTGACAAAAAGGAAAAAGAAAGAAAAAAGAAAAGAAAAAGAAAAAAGAAAAAGAAAAGGAAAAGAGGGCATAAAAGAATTGAAACAAAAGCCCCGTGCAATAATAGTAACTTTGTCATACCTTTCAAGCATGACCAAGTTCTTTTAAATTTTCAATGTTGATAGGTTAGTGAATAAATCTAACCAGACTGTCTAATCCTGGTCAGATAGCCCTTAGGTTAGATTAGTGAATAAATCTTACCAGACTGTCTAATCCTGGTCAGATAGCCCTTAGGTTAGATTAGTGAATAAATCTGACCAGACTATCTAATCCTGGTCAGATAGCCCTTAGGTAGAGTAATTTCTTAACCCAACAGTTTAATCGGGGTTAATTGTCCTAGGGAGATAAGATTAGCTTGTAGGTTAGTTGTTTCATTTGTTTCACTCCCCATTGAAAACAGATTAATAAAGATGTTACACCATGTCCCAAATGCCTAAGAATAGTTTGTTCAAAACCCCATGGTGGTATCTCTTTGAAACTTGAAGAAAAACCCATAAAATGCTTTATCCTAAGTTTTTCCCCAAGCTCCTATTTCTCCGCTCATGATTTATGTTACATTCACTTTCCAATGGTCCAGATCACGACGCTTCGATCAACGGCTCACAGAGCATTCCGGACCCCCCCTAGTGTTCTTCTTTTAATCAGGGGGGGGGGGGAGTCCGAAATCAGTGATAATATTTACGCATATCTGGACGGTCTAGAAAAGAGCGCATGAATCCACGACCCACATTGGATTCCGGACCCCCCCACCCATTCTGCCTTTAACGGAGGGGGGGGGGTCCGAAATTGGTAATAACTTGGGCGTAAATCTAGACAGCCCAGAACAAAGCGCTTAAATCTATGCTTCACATTGATTTCCGGACCCCCCCCTTCGTTCTTCCTTTAATGGAGGGGGGGGTCCAGAATGGGTATTAAGGAGCGCACTAAGATCTGCGGCCAGGAAACCAGTGCGCAGATCAATGGATCAAAATGAATTTCGGACCCGCCCTGGTGTCCTGCCTTTAACCAAGGGGGGGGGTCCGGAATGAATATTCCTTTCGGCGGGTCCCTTGTTACATGTGGTCATTGTCCTATTGGTCAAGGAGTCCTATCACCCACATGCTATCTGACATCGCGTCACTCATGGATGTCATCTTCCACTGAGCCCACTTGTCCCACTTGTTCCCAGAGTCGTGTCACATCTCATCACTGTTGTCAGTCCTGGTTGTCAGTAACTAAGTCCCTCACTCATGACCAGCCCCGTATGGAGAATTTCACTTCACTTCACCTCCAATCCCTAGCAGCCATGTCAACCATCCGTATGCTTTGGCCACCGTCACCTGCCATATCACCCCCAAGTGGCCCGTTGTCCATTAATAACTGGATAATATACCCATTGTCATGCTGACCATTTTCCCACGTCCAACCGACCCAGTTTTAAATAAAACTACCGTTTTCCCTCTTCATGCACTATTCATCCATCGCACCAGAAAATTTTACTCTTACGCCTCCATTGCTTTTCCACCACCTTCACCTACAGTCAGTTTTCCCCACTAACATCATTTTATTACAGGTACAGTTGTTGAAATGGTGTCAAATCCAAGACAAGCAGAAGGAGAAGAGAATCCTTTCCTTCCTCCTCCTGTTGACTTAGACAAAATTCCCTTGGTCGATAAAGATCGATTGATCGCAGATACCATTTGTGACTTCAACTTTTTAGATCTTCATTCATGGCTCCAGGAGGTGTTCCTGGACCAGAGCGACGAAATCGGACTATGGGAGTCCAATTTGGTGCTGTACCTTTTCCCCCAGATACATCACTTTCCTGAATTTGCGCTGAAATGCCAAGCCCACTATGTCCTCGACCAGAAGGCCATCGTCTCTTCATCCAGAGACATCCTCTTCTTCATTACTCCCGAAGATATTGACCAGATGATGCAAGTTCCCCGTGCTGAATCTGCGTCCCCATTCAATTTAGAAATCCTCACCGAGTTATATCAGAAAATGACCTTTCCTCAAAGAGCTCAGATATTCGAGCTTTTCTTCCCCGCCTTCACTCAACTCCCTTCCACCAATCCCCCTTACCCTTCTTCCCTTTTCTCCACCAAAGGAAATCAAATCATTTCTTCCCTGTGTGCCCTGCTTGGTTACTATTCTGACCAATGGGTAGATGGGCCCATCCTGGGTTTTCTACCCATTTTCTCAAACGATGAAAAGCCCACAACGCAGTTCGACTACAACACCTTCTTGGGCAATAATATTCACGAACAATTCGTGAATTTTGGCACAGAGGGTATGTTCAGATATTCTTCCATACTGGCATACATGTTCGTCTACTTCCAGGCCGACAAATTCAGTTTCTCCATGCAGAAAATGGATGCAGACGGACGGCCCCAGCCAGTCACAGCATGGACTTCTCTTCTGAAGCGTAACTCTGCTGAATACGACTTCAAAGCTTTCATTGATCAGTTTTACCACTCGGTGGTTAGCATGTTGAGTGGAAGGCCTGAGCCACGGATAAATGATGAAGTCCAGAGAATTCTGCAGCTCTCGGACAATGTAAAGACAGGAGACTGGTACCTGTACTAGAACTATACCAAAATCAGAGTTTTCGGGTGTGAGTTGGCACCTTACAAGCTACCTCAATACGTGCTGGTAAGGATTTTTGCCTTAGAATATATTAGACAAATAATGAATTCAGATGACATTCATTTTGTTTCCTTGAAAAAGAAACAACAATTGAGAATCAAAGGACATATAGGTTCTTTTATCTGCAATAGTAGAGGTGCCGGGGAGGAAGCAGACAGAATGTTAAAGGAGATGAAATTCTTTACGAGTTTCACCTGCCACTATGATCCATGTGGGATCATCTCAGAAATGAGAGTGAAAAATAAGAATGTCCCATATGCTCATGAGTCGAAGCCAGAGATCGAGAAATTTGCAAATCAAATAGTTTGGATGCTTGATACTTTGATGGACGTGGAACAACAAGTTGAAGTAGAACAACTGGTGCCCTCGATGAGTGTACCTCCCACTACCACACCTCAGGTCCCCAAGGAGAAGAGGCCCCGACAGGAGTCTTCGTCTCCTATAACAGAGGTGTCATCAGAGGAGTTCCAGATGCACACCAAGAGGCCAAAGACAGTCTCAATGCCTGGCGCGACAGTAGAAAAAGAAACCCCACCTACCACAGTAGCTACCACAGGGGTCAAGCCGGTCACTCTACCTTTTGGATCGAGCCAACATAAGGCAATTACCACAGCAATACCGAAGAAATCCACAAATTCTCCCCTGGATACTCAGTCAAGCAAGACTGTGCCCAAGTTGGGCATTTTTGAAAAGTATGATTTGATTAAGAAGAAGAACCAGACTCTCACTAGTAGTACTTATGCCCAGTTTCGAAAGCAGTCTTCCACAACTCAGCATAGGCTTCTTTCGGCATTTGACACAGAAAAGGGTAGGATGCATATGGCTTATCTACAAGCACAGGTACCGGATCCCAAGGTAATCTCAGATTACAAAAGGGCCACTTTCGAGTTCCAAGGAAAATATGTACATCCAGCAGATCAGATGGATCTACATAAACAAATAGGGGAGATGGTTTTTCACACATTGGCACATGCTTCGTCTTCCGCAGCAAAATTTCAGGTGTCATTGAACAACGCTCAGATGCAGCTTAAGCTAGAAAAGATATCATCTTTTGCTAAAGACAACAGAATCAAGATGTTGGAAGAGCTGGTCCTCAAGATCGACTACGATCCTTCAAATGTGAAGGCTGCAGAAGAGATGATTAAAAAGAAAAATGTTGACATCGCATCCTTAAGAAAACAGCTGAAGCTCCCGCCCACAGAGGACTCACAGGCAAAGGAGATAGCAGAAAAAGAAGGTGAAAGGGATGAGATGCTAAAGTTACTCATGGAGCAGAATGCTCAGCTAAAAGAGATGGAGGCTGAGATGGAGAGACTGCTAAAGGAGAAAGAGCAGACGAAACCAATGGAAGGCATTCCATTGAGTGCTATCCCAATTGCAGGTTTGAGCACAGCAACAGTGACAGCGATACCATCTGCAACACCAGTGTCACTACCAGAAGGATCAACAGACCTTGCCAAGTCCATGGAGAGGATGAACCTGCAAGAGTCAGAAATCAGCAGGCTTAAGAAAGAAGTGGAGAACCTCCAAGAGCTCAAAACTTCCTTTCAGACAAGATTATCCAAAGAAAAGCAGTTAACAAAACATCTCAGGAAAGAGCTACAGCAGTTTCAAAAGCAAACAATGGCAGGGAAGACTTTGGCTGAGGTCAAAGATATTGTATGGACAGACATTACCAAGTCCTTCAATGAAATCTGGCCAATGATTCAAATCATGTTTGAACAAAATGAGTTGCTCCAGAGGAGCAAACAGGCTGTCGAGAAAATTAGAGTGGAGCTGAGAGACATGCCTGCACAAGAAAATGAGATCATCAGGTTCCTAAATTCCAAGACCAGAGAGGAACTTGAAGAATTAAAAATTGAGGACCGAACAGAGACTATACTTGAGGTAAAAAGGGTTTTAACCAAGACAAGTTTAATGCTTCAGCTTGAGGAAAAGATTCAAGTCATGGATCAAGGAGTACAGAAGTTTTTCAGTAAGATAGATGTTCTCCAAAGGAAATGCCTACCTGGCCTGAAGGTCATTAATGACAAACTAATGACACTCCCTGATTACAAGAAGAGGTTGACTGAAATATCTAAGGACGGTTCCAAGTTTGCAGGGGTACAAGGGAGCATCACAGGCAAAGCATTCATGGACGCCCTGCAGTTGGATATTAGTATCCAACATGAGATTAAACACATATTCATCATCAAGCCTACATTTGCTAAGTATACAGACATGGATGAAGTGTATCGGAGATTACTTAAAGTCTCAGTGCCAAGTCATCTCAGATGGGAAGAACTTTGTGATCTACTAGATTAGTAGATGAGCTGTCACCATCCAGTCACTTGTCCAGTCAAAAGAGGTTGCAAAGGCACCTCGCCAATGGCCTACCCCATAAAGTTCCGCATGCAGTTGTACCGATTCATCAAACAGTTTTTGATTAGTTAAAGTAGTTAGACTAAAAATAGAATGAGCACGTCCTGATCAGTTATGACAGGAACGTTTGTAATCTGAATTATAAATACTTCAACTTTCGAAGTATTGAGGGTTGTTGATTAGCACACCCTATTGCTACCAAACTATAATATTTTTGAAGAGATCAGCCATTAATATAGAGGAAGCACTTTTATAGGATTCTTGCGTGTATTCACTGGTGATGTTTTTCTCTTAGTTGAATGTTTTCCTTGCTTAGTGCTCATAATGTTTTCTGAAACTAATCTTTAAAAGTAACATATGTTGCAGGATTTATCTTTAGATACCCTGTTTCCGACTTTAAAGATTTAAATGTTTATCTTCTAAGGTTTTCAATTAAGGAATTCTTAACTGCTTCTTAGTTAAATGATCTTTCTCATCTTTTATTATGTCCATCATTTAAATTATTAAAGATCCAGTTGAATGCATTATCTCGCCCTGCGAAAGTCTTCTTTGGCGTTTCTAGTTGTTTCTTGTATTTAATTAGACACAGACCCCATAGCCCAATGGATGTGTAAACTGTCTCAACCAATTTATAAAACCTTTTACAACAAAACATACTTGCTCCTTTTACCTAGCCTAATATCTAGATTAAAAACAAAACTAAATCATATAGAGAGATCCCTCTCTTACGCTGGAAGGGCTAGATCCCAGCTTTAAAAGCAATTGGATAAAGTTACCTTTGTGGATTCCTTCTTTGTCAACCTCTTGGAAATTTACAGAGTGCTAACAGGTGGAAGGGAGATGCTCGGGAGGACTGTTGTCCTCATAGGTTCAAGTGGGTTCTTGAACACAAGGAGTTGTAGATTCCATCTGGTTGCAGCCAGAGAAACCAGGGTGGCAGGGTGGTGCAAGGGAGAACTCTTGTTCTCGGTTATACAGGTTGGTGCCTGTATGATTGGAAGTTGGTACTTCCATCCAGTTGGTGCTGGAAACACTCAGGGAGTTGGTGATTCCTTCAAGTTGGTGCTAGAGAAACCATGGAGTTGGTGCTTCCTTCTAGTGGGTGCTAGAGAAAACAAAGAGTTGGTGCTCTTAGCAAGTTGCAGCTTGCAAAACAGAGGTTGTAGCCTCATTATGAGTTGGTGCTCATATGTATGATAATGTAAAGAATGTAACTATTACTTATCATATAAAGAAAAAGAGGTTTTTGCCCTGTATGGGTTTCCTCAGGAAATATCTGTCTCTGTGTTT
>ML820413.1:14928-52179 GCA_009831015.1 Picea engelmannii | reverse complement strand
CTAGAGAAAAAAGAGAGTTGGTGCTCTCAGCAAGTTGCAGCTTGCAAAACAGAGGTTGTAGCCTCATTATGAGTTGGTGCTCATATGTATGATAATGTAAAGAATGTAACTATTACTTATCATATAAAGAAAAAGAGGTTTTTTACCTGTATGGGTTTCCTCAGGAAATATTTGTCTCTGTGTTTCTCATATATGTGACTGATGCTAAATGTGCTATTGTTTATTTCCCTGCATTATTGTGATCATTATTTAGTGTTTCTGCAAAGAGTTTTAAAAGAAGCATAATTGTTTAAGCTCAGTAACAACTGATTCACCCCCCCCTCTTAGTTTTCCAACACAAACTCCCCTATCTAGCTATTCAATTCTTCAATTTTGCATTTTCTTTCATTTTTTGGGTGGGCGTCGACCTTTAAAAGGTCGGCCCTAGGTACACGTGGGTTGTCTCTGGACAGGTCGCGTGTACACTTGGGTAGAGTAAAGTTTGTCTACGTGTACACGTGACTATCGCCTCTACATCTCCCGTGGACACCCCTTTTATAGCCAAAAAGAACTAAAGAGAAAGCACTGACCCTCCTGAACTTTGTTGTGTTGGCAGGATGTATGGCCAGTGGAGGGAAAGGGAGCATGAACCAATTAGTGAGTTGGTCACAGGAGATCCGAATGGCGTGGCTGTGTTGATGCAATATGGTTTACTTAAGTTCTTTCTGTGTCCATTTATGCAAGCGCAACCAAGGCTACTGAATGCCTTGATTGACTACTGGAACCCTGATGCAGAGGCCTTCATTCTAGAGGGGAAATCACTGGTACGAGGATATCTACTTTTTGACTGGCCTCTCAAGGAGAGGGGAGCCAGTCAACTTCAGGACATTTCCTGTAGGGCCGCATAACATAGTAGAACTGATAGCCGAGCACTGTGAGGCTGGGACAAACCATGTGAGCTACCAGGTACCCATTAGTAAGATCACTAACCTATTGCTACAGGAGATATTATTATTGATTGGGTGGATTACCGGTTCAACAGCCTTGCATCAGGCGTCTCACGCACAGATTAACTGTGCTATCTAGTGCTTGAATGCACATATTTTTTACTGGAGTACCACACTACTTGAGTGTATGAAGAGGCAATTGACAGATTTCCGATAGTGGACACAGAGGAACTTCGGGTTCGGGATGATTTTGTGTTCATTCTTCTTTGAGAGAGTTCCGAGCTTTAGTCCGCAGGAAGTGTTACGAGGACATCATGCCTCTTTCCCCGTAGTATGTAGATGGGCAGTATTACTGCCGCGACAGGGTGGTGGAAGGACCAATGATTCCTTCAATGATGACTTCTTTGCGTGGCTGTCACGACAGATCCCTATGATCGAGGATTACCCATATGCAGGGATAGACTTTTCTAGAGATCTTGAGATACCCATGCCTCCTGGTGAGGAGCGAGGGGAGATGGGTAAGTCTCCACCTTTGTAGTTTTTTTTTTGTTTGCATATGTAATTTTTATGTCATTTTTGTTATATATATCATTTTTTTTTATATGCTAGAGTATTTGACGGATATACGTTTATTGCATGCAGATGTGGGACCTGTGCGACCTGCCAATTATGCACGGAATAGGCATCGTCCTCGGCCAGAAGCCGCAGCTGCCGCTGGGGGACCAGTAGTAGCAGGGAACCTCCCAGTGGGGAGGCTGAGAGGGTCCTTAAATGAGTTGAGCGGAACTTTACTGCACTCACTCGCACAGTCCCGATGGCGGAGATAGAGGACCTGCCGCCATCCATGCAACCTCATGTAGTGGGGGCACCTCGGACGTGGGTCCGATTGTTTAGGCATTTAGGCCATGCTGTGGACTATTATAACATGGCCCATAGGCCCTGAACCTATTTAGACTTTTTATGTGCCATAGGCACTACTTGTATATATTTTTTGAGGGCATAAGCCCTGTGACTCGTTATTAGTCCCATTTTTTAGGCGCTAGCATCCATCTATGTACTCTGGTTATTTTATGATATTATATATGTTTTTTTGATCTTTTGTGTCTTATGGATCATGTGTGCAAAAACGTATTTACATGCGTATGTCAATGTTCTTTCATATGTGTGCAAGATTCCAATCTAAAATTTGATTAGCTAGAGTATCTGTAATTTGGTTTAACCTCCTAGGAACATGAAAATATGTAATATAATCAAAGTTTCGTTCTAAGATACATACCCTAAGGAATCGTCAGTGTAAAGTTGGATCATGAACCTGGTATATTCTATTTAGCTGTGACACAACCAATTGAGCGTCGAGATAGACTCGGAGATGAGAGATACCCAATGACAAGGTGTCACGAAGCAACTCAATAACTGCACTATACTTGGCAACATTATTTGTGGTGTCACCTAAGCATATACTTCCGGAAGATAACAACTGGCCCTGAGGTGTAAAGATTACCCAAGCTGCAGAGGCCAGCCTCCAAGTGTGTCGACTAGCACCGTATGCATACCCAACGAACACCTTGGAATCACTTGACATCTCCCATATTGAGGAAAGATAACATCAATGACACGTCCATAACACTTAAAAGAAATTAAAAAGTAATAGTACAAAGACTATACATATGTTACAAAAAGTTACCCACAGTGACCTGCCTATGAGTAATACTTCTTGAGGTAGAGCCCATTTCTAGGCTCCGCCAAGGTGTTCCCTTCAAAATCAACCAAATGATAAGCGCCCTTTTTTAATACCTCTTTTATGATGAAGGGTCCAAACCACATGGGTTTGAATTTTCCTATCCCCAGGGGGTCCTTATCTTGGTCATAAACCATGACAAGGTCGCCTTAAGAGAAAATACGAGGACGAACGGACCTATCATACTGACACTTGACCTTATGTTTGTGAGCCTCGTTGGCCAGGGCTGCATCACAACGCTGCTCATTGAGCTACTCAAGGTGTACTAACCGATCTTCAAGTGGAGAAGTGTCTGGAAATAATTGTACTACCAATTTTAGAGATGGGATCTAACATTCGATGGGCAAGACTGCCTCCAACCCGTAAACAAGTTGAAAAGGTGAGAAACCGGTTACAATCTTAACAGATGTTCGATAAGCCCATAATGTCGAGTATAACATAAAATGCCAATTTGACTTGGTTGAGTTGATAGTTCGTTGTAGGATAGTCTTAAGAGTTTTGTTTACAGCTTCCACCTGCCCATTGGCTTGGGGGTAGTAGGGTGATGAATGCTCTTTCCATAACCCAAGCTTTGATGTTAATTTGGTCATCATTTGGTTCTGAAAGTGACTTCCATGGTCAGTAACAATCTCTCTCAGGACACCGAACCTTGCTATGATCTGGTTGAATAAAAAGAGAGCTTCAGTCTCTCCATCATCTTTAAATGTTGGCATAGCTTCGACCCACTTAGTGAAGTAGTTTATAGCTACGATGATATAGCGGTGCCCCCTTGCTGATGGGGGGTTGCAAGTAGTGTAATCCATCCCCCACTTGGTGAAGGGAGCAACTGTGATGATAGGAAACATAGGAGTGGGATGTGCCCTCATCTTCCGAGAGAAGACTTGGCACAGATGGCACTTCTTGACCGATTCTATACAATCTTTGATAAGTGTCGGCCAGAAGTAACCTGTTCGTAGAATCTTTTGGGATGTTTCCAACCCATAAAAATGACTGCCACAAGCTCCAGCATGGAAATTGTTGAGCACGATGATTTCCTCCTCATGTGTGAGACATCGACGTAAGATGCAGTCTACACCTCTCCGATACAACGTATCATTGAGTATGAGATAATTCTTAGCCTGATGGCGTATACGCTGACGCTCATCACGAGAAGCAGAAGTGGGGCACTTCTAATTTTGCAGATAGATAAGTATATCTCTGTACCAGGGATCTGAAGATGTGATCAAAAGCATATCTCCCCGGATAGGCATTTCTTCAGGCACAACGTCACCTGACTCAACCGAAAGTTCTGAAATAAGCTCCGTGAAGACCAATGACTTTTTGGACTTTGTTGAAATGAAGTCTAAGTCAAATTCCTGGAGGATGACTATCCATCTACTGATTTTTCCACCTATAAACCATCGTGTCAACATGTACTGGAATGGATTCACGACAACAATGACTGTGGTCTTGTGAAACAGAACATAATGAAGAAACCATTGAATAGTAGGAACTGCTGCCAACGCAAGTTTTTTGATATGAGAATAATTGATTTCCAGTCCTATGAGGCCTCGGCTCAGGTAATAGATCACGTATTCTGAGAACAAATCATCTTCCTGAACTAAAACCATGCCAATGGTTGACTCTGCAGCAGCCAGATATAATAAGAAATATTTGTTATAGTTAGGTGGTCGTAGTAGAGGTGCAATTGTGAGGGTGTGTTTTAATGTGTCGAAAGAGCATTGAGCAGCTTCGTCCCAGTAAAAAGGAACGTCTTTCTTCAGTAAGCGCATAAATACCTTGGTGATTTCGGCATAGTTGGCGATGAAGTGTCTTAAAAAGTTCACCTTGCCTTGTAGACTCTGAAGTTGAAGGATTGTGCGTGGGGGGGGCAACTAGATTATTGCCTCCACCTTGAGAGGATTGACCATGATCCTTGTTGTTGATACGATGAAGCCTAACAAATGTCTTGACGTTACGCAGAAGCTACACTTGTTTGGATTTAAGCAAATCCAAAAGTAGCGACAACGTTCGAAGATAAGTCTAAGGTGTGTGGGATGATCCGTTCTCTTGCGAAATCATGATGCTAGATCATCTAGATAGGCCTCGACTATATGCTTGAGATCGTGAAAGGAAAAATACATGGCTCGCTGGAATGTGGCTCTGGCATTTTTAAGACCAAAAGGCATCTTACGATATGCGAATGTACCCCATGGACAAATAAATGTCATTTTGTGTTGGTCTTTGGGTTTGATTTGGATTTGATTATATCTCGAAAAACCATCCATGAAAGAAAAGGCTTCGCAACCAGCACATTCATCAATGATCTGGTCAATGAATGGTGTTGGAAAATTATCTTTGGGACATGCCTTGTTCAAATCGCGGAAATCAGTACATACAGGAATCGTGCCTTGTTTTTTATTGACCAGCACAGGATTTGACACCCATTGAGTCAAATGGATAGGATAAATAAAACCTACCTTTAGCAATTTATCAACATCAATCTTGATGGTTGCAGCTTTCTTGGGATTAACTAGACGAAGCTTCTGTCTAACAAGCTTGGCATCAGGATACGTTGTGATTTCATGTTCAACTATTTTTGGATCAATACCTGGCATTTCCTCATAAGACCAAGCAAAAACGTCGTGGAATTCTTTGAAAAGATCTGTGTAGATTTGAATCTCTTCGGGGGAGCAATCCTCTCCAACGAAGACATTCTCCACGACGCCAGGGTTTTAGCAGATGTTGATTGGTATAGTTTGAGTGATAGTCGCCATATTTCCCTCAGCATAAATTTCATGTGTAGCTAAGAGATTAAGAGGACATGACTAATCTCCCATCATGGTCACGGTGAATTCTCCTACTTCGATTCGGCTTAACTCTGGGAGAAAATATGATCTGTGATGAAGATCTTCCCAAGGTTTGTCCGGACTAGTCATTGCTTCGATTACTGCTTCATCAGAAAGCAAGACTAAGTCTAACAAATCGACGTTAGTGAGAGAACCCTGATCCCAAATAGGCTCTAGAAGTGGATCTAACTCTTGTGCAGGAGTCGGATCAGTGTTAGCTGAAGCTTGCTGGACTAAAGAGTACGCTACTTCAGTGGAAGACAAGGGCATGGACATGCCTGGGTGCCCTGTCTCATCCATCGTGGCTGATGGGAAAGGAAGAATCCATGGATCCTCGAAGTAAGTCGTGTGAAACGACAAAACTTGAAAAATCTCAACCTTATGCTGATTAGATATAAATTTGATATCGCCCTGAGGAGGTGGGTAATCAAAGGTACCCATCAAGGATGGGCACAAACCAACTCCTACATTGAGGACACCTGGTTGAAGATTATCAATCAGTAGGACCGTGGATGCCCCCAAAGCTGGGTCAGGTCTAGAGAAAGACAATTGATCAATGGTCACTATTCGACCCTCGTGTGGAAACAAGACCCGAAAAACTGTAGCAACCACAACTTGCATAGGATAATTCCAACTCCGTCCTAACAAGAGGTTATAGTTGATGGGAGCATCGACTACCTCTACTTCGACACATACGGTCTTCCCTCCTAACTGCACGGGGAAAGAAGGAACGATTCCATGTGGTCGGAACGAACGACCATCGAAAGCAGTGAGGAGAGTAGGTGATGGAGACAAAATGGTTTGGCCAATGGCCTTCCAACATGCCAACGACATAACGCATGTCGAGGTGCCCTCGTCGACCACCTTGCATAAGATATTCCGAGTCAAAGTTTTCGTGGGGTAAGCCACTACTATCTAAAATGCTACGTGGTAAGGCAGATGAGGTTTTAAGTCAGTTGTATCTAACATGATGGTACCCAGATTACAAGTCTCAATAGAGACCAATGCGGTTAACAAGGCTTTCCTCTGAGCAAGGAAACTTTGAAGGACCTCCAAAGTCGACATCGCACAAGGGGTTTGTGATAAATCTTCCACCACAGAGTAGTTTTGGGCGACCCTTGCATTTGGGTTATGAGAGGCGTTTTTAAATGCACCTTTCGGAATGCATGTCATTGTTTCTCCCAACATATTCTCAATATGTAGAGGAAGAGATGGGAGGTCAGCTTCTTTACCCTTCTCAAAAGCACTTGGTTTACTATAATCATGTGCTCTAGTCGATATGAAAGAATCACCCCTAACCATATATATGTTCGCAGATGAGGGGTTGTTCGGAGGTGGGCAGGTTTCTTGGTTGCGCCCTTCCGTACTTGCAGAGGCTTGAGTTAGATTTTTCCCATGTTGAAATGGATTAGTCAACACCGCCTGTTGTTGCTGTGTGACAAATTTTTGGACCTCTGCCAGTCGAGGACATAGATGGGTCGGGTGGTCTTCCGCACACAAGTTGCATGGATACCTCGCCTTCCGTTTTTTCGTGTTGTCCCCACCAGCATTATCAGTGGGTTTTTTATCCCCCTTACCCTTATTTCATTGTTTTTTCTTCCCTTTAGGCTGTTGGGCGACCTTTGGGTTAATAGACTGCACTGTGTGTACTTACGACGTTTGGGTAGGGGGAGCAGCCAAAGCAGTAGTTTGGCTGGACGATGTGTGTTGTATGGATAATTGCTGCAACTATTTTGTCAATTTCTCAGCGGTCTTTGTTTGTGCTGAACCGACAATACCATTGGCATGTGGTCCAACTCTCTATCTAGTTTTATCCAGTATTGAACGTGGCACATATGGCAAGATGTTGTATAATAAACCGGACTGAGGATAGATGAGCTCAAACTATTGAGCCCTCATGATGGCATCTTCTTCAGAGAAAACTCTGGATGTCGCGGCGTCTTTGTATAAATATGGGACCAAAGACTTAAGGAACCACTCAAGCAAGAATGATGGTGGGACTGGTACTTTGATTAAACTCTTCTGGCGTCTCCATTCTCGGATGTGATTAGAGATATGGTCCGTTGTTGTCTGTTCGAAATTAGCGAGCAGCTCTGTGACAGCGTCGTATCTCATAGGTAACTGGAAATGGTTAAGGAAACCCATTTCCAGTTTGCCAAAAGAAGAGTATCTTGAGCGATCAATCTCAATGTACCATTTTGCGGCACTCCCAATGAGAGTACGTTGAAACAATCGCAATTGTACGGAGTCATATTTCAATGAATTAGATGAGCACCAAAGATGAAAGGTAGTCACATGATCTCTTGGATCTTCATTAGGTTTGGCTTTGAACTTTGGAATTTCCAAAGGAAACTTCGTCGGCATAGGAGGCCAACATGGATCATGACAAATAGGGTCATTCAACAACCTTGTCAAATCTGGAAAGTGTAACGTCATCAGGAACGATAGTTTGGGTTGCTGCTGATAACCTGGGAAAAAGGGTCCTGGAGTTTGACTGGCACCAAGTTGCCTGGAAAATTTTGGTTGCTGGCTCGGATTCTGGTAGAAACCATGGCCCTGGCCAGCATAAGGATTTTGCATATGTGGAGACATCATCGGCTGATTTCCCAAATAGGACATAGATTGTTGGGCATGCATTTTATTCGAAGGACTTTGGGAAGGATTACCCCATGCCGATCCCATGGGGATAGGCATAGTAGTTTGTCCGGGGTTCCATTGATTGTGGAAAGAATTACCCCAGATCGGCATTTTGGAGGAGGGAATGGATCCTTGCCCTGAATTCCAAGGTCCTGCTAGGTTTGCCCCCTGTGCAGGAATAGTACCCCGCCCAGGAGTAGATTGTCCAAAAATGGGGTTGCCCCCAGTCAGGAAAGTGGCTGACGAGAAGGTGTTGTTACCAAACGTTTTGTTCCAAGAAAACGGTGTCGAAGCTACCAGCATACTATGCGAAGGTGGTCCTTGACTCCCCGCTCCAAATAAACTATTGTGTGTAGGTTGCCCGACGGATTGCTGATGCGAGCCAATGAGTGAAGGGGACGAAGGAGGGATATGACCTCCTCCGTAAGGAAAATCATTAAAAGGGACATGAGTGCCCCCCATGTGACCTTGCAGAGGAGCACTAGAGCTCCCTGCCCCCAGACCCAAAGTCTGTAAAGTGGAGTAGGAAAGTACAGGACTTGTACCCGAACTAGGCATACCATATGAGAACGGAGGGCCTGTCGCACTAGGTGTGAAAGGGGTTGTGGCCGCCGCCAAAGACGAGTTTGGACCACTGTGCGAAGTAGTTGTAGTCGAGACCATGGTGGCTCGTACCGAGGACGATAGGTTAGGAGATGACAACTCTCCTATGGTGACAATCGTGGTGGGAATTGAAGAATTCCCAGAAGGAGTAACGACATTTGTTTCCATTGCTATGCGCGACATTGTCTGGTGCTCGAAAAATTGAATTGGTACAATAAAAGGTGCTAAGAAATCAGTGGTTTGGGTTTCAAACGAACCAAGAGCGGTGGCTTCAAGGTCCAAAATGATCGATTCCTCCGGGGGTTGTTCAGGCACAATGGTTTGTAACCTGGTCGCTTCAAAAGACCCTTGTTGGTCTAGCTTCCGCCTTAATGGTGGTCGGGGTGGCTCCAGTGTAACCGACGGCAAGACAAGAAGCCTTCGTGACCAGGGGAGCTCAGGATCCTCCACTATGTGAGAAGATCCAAGACACTCTAAGGTAGTCTAAACGCTCAAAAGTAACACCCACTACAAAAAAATCCCTAGAAGATAAGACAATCAAACACTAAATTAATTGGAAGAACAGTTACAATAGCCAACACTAGAGCAACTTACCAGTGCAAGTGAAAATCGAACACGGAAGCACCCTCTGGGTATACTTTGCAAAGAATGGCTCGATGTCTATCCTAGGTACTATGGTATACCCCCACAGTCACCTGTGTATGTCCCTAACAAAGATTGGCAACTAGGTTTCCAGCACGCGAACAATGACCAGGCAGGTACAATAAAAAATCGGGTAGACCACAATGAGCAGGGTATCGAGCCCGAAACCTATCAAGGGTATTGAGAGAAAATGGTCCAGAAGACAACTGAGGACCTCGAATAGATTCGAGACCCACGAAGCCCCATGGAAAATGCAAATGATAGAATCCAAAAACAAGCCCTCTATATGTGTTCTCCACTACGATTGGTCCGGCTTTGGAGGGGTTATCTTTGCTACCTTTCCGCACGCGACCTCGTGTTTATCCCCTGTGTTAGAGGGGGGTCCTGGATAAATTCCATGAAATTGGACTTAGACACTCCCTATCTCAGACTCCAATGTTTGATTTTAAATGGCCTTGAAGAGTTTCCTCTCCAACCTAATCCGAGGCCCTAGTCCTGAACTAGTTTGTGAACCCTACAAACATAAAAGTCTAGTACATTTTAAATTTAGCATTACTTTTATGGATTTTTATTACGTCAAGGGGTATGAGGGTGAAATTGATGATGTGTAAAAGACAAAAGGAAAAAAGGAAAAAAAAAAAGCTAGAAACAAAACTTTTACTGAATGCAAAATTTCAACAACTTTTCAAAAGAAAGATTTTTTATTTTATTTTATTTATTTATTTTCTAAGATTTTAGACAGCAAAATCAAAGGAATTTCACTCTAATATGAGCTACTTATGATCTAAGTGAACTACAAAAACTTATTAAATAAAATACTTTTCCCTAGCTAATGATGCAAAAACACACTATTCAACCAAAGAAGAAAATGAAACAAGATTTATTTATTTATTTAAGTGCTAGTAAAGCAAGAAAGGGAAAATAATGACAAGCAAAAAACCAAGAAAAAAATTCCTGGCTTAAATCGTAGATCGCAAAGAATCAGATTAAAAAATCACACAATAGCAATTATAAAAACAATGACTCTCACACTTGTCTAAAAACCATAAAATTTTTAATTTTCTGACAACGTTTTAAATGAGAAAAAGCAAGCTAAGGGTAAAATTAATCATAAGCTACTGACTATTCAAACAAAGATTCAAACACCTGAGAGGAATAATTCTTATCAAGGGAAAGGATGATTTCCTTACCCTTAACAAAAAGTATCATGTACAAGCACGCCATTGTTCCTCTAACAACACGCATGTGAACGAGCGCTGCACAGAGACAGAGGGCGTGTACACGCGAGATGACCTTGTACAAGCTGTGTGTATATCTAAACTCTAAGAAAAAATGAAAACAGACAGACCAGACCAGGAAGAGACCACTAATATTGATAACCAAGATCCCTTGAAGGCTTTGATACTCTTTCTAACAGAAAAAAAAAATAATGCAAGGAATAAATACTAAGGAAAAAACAATCTAAGATAGGACTGTTAGCAAACAAGACTCAGACATAATTCCAGAAAACCCACTGAGAATGTGTGATTTTGACAGGGAAGAGGATGACTACCTCTGAGGTTCTCTGAACTCTACACGCTACTTCTACCTCTACAACTAGCATTCACACGTGGGTTGTAAGAGGATAGGGCACGGGTACACGCGTGCAGACCTTGTGCAGGCCGTGTGTACCTCTGTGGGTCCCAAAAAACATAGTCAAGCAAAAGTCAGGGAAAGATGGTATGGAAAACCAGACTCCCTACTAGCTCAGACCTTACATAAATGAAAAGAAAATACAGGCAAGAAAAACTAGTCTTTAAACTACCCAAAAACTAAATAAAATTCCAGGAACTCTAGAGAGTTTCCCCAGTGGAGTCGCCAATTCTGTTGTTGGGAAAAAACACCCTACAGACTAGCAAATAGAGTTCAGACTTTGCATGCAGATATGACCGAATATAAATCACTTTATACCTTCATCCCTATATTTAAATCCCCTTTTCTTAGTAAATGCATGGAAAGATCAACCTACCTCGTTACCGGAATTTGATGTCGATCCTCCGTTGTGCTTGATTACTTGTTCACAATACTCCTTCCAAAGCTGACTTGCATTCAAGACGAGCAACAACTATGCATGCATACTACTTATATACTAGAGGGTTAGAAATCCAAACATATACTGATCAAGCTAAAAATAGTTCATAAATTGGGATGGGAAAAGCACTTTCTTTATTACTTTGAATGAGTCAACTTACAAAAGTTGAGACTGACCACTGCTCCTCGAACCTGATCTTGGGCTCCTCTTCTTCTATCCTTCAACTGCTTTGCTTTGAATCTCCTTTGGCATAAGGAAAGGCTAAAGGGTTGGGACAATGGAATATATAAATGGGCAGAGTTTCTTTACTATATTTTTTCCTCTTCCAAATGGTACCCCTACCCCTTCTTTTATAGGCTAGAAGGAGCTAGGTGTTTGGACAAACCCTCGGCCATGCATGGCTGGGAGTTTCAGTTAACTCACCCATAGATTTTTGTTTCGTCGACAAATTTCCTTTTTTCATACTTTTGTCGATCCATGCGGTCTGTTTTGGGTTAGCTAGCGTGTACACGCATGCAGTAATGGATTAGGGTGTGTGGGCCTTTATAAAAGAGGATTTTGAAAGAGTTTTTCAATAGTGCTTTGGCAAAGAAGGGATATGAGTTGGCCTGATGCCAGGTAAGCATGTGTGGTGCAATTTAGGGTTATAACACCTGCTGCACCAGGAAACCATGGCATATCCCAAAGTAAAACAACAACCAGAGGTGTTCTTCCAGTCCACTGCGCTCCCTGCTAAATCTGCATCAGCATATCCCTATAATCTCATGTCTACACCAGAGCCATATCTCAGTCCATAACCAATTGTGCCTCATAAATATCTCAACACATGCTTCGTTGCTATCGAGGGCGTCTGTCTCGCCTAACTCATAAAATGGCTGAGTACACTCACTGCATAGAATATATCAGGTCTTTTGTTAACCAGATACATCAATGATCCAATCATTTGTCTGTAAAGATGTGGATGAATCTCATCTGAATCAGAATAAGTCTCTCTCAGTTTCTTTAGATTCATCACCATCAGTGTAAGCATGGGCTTGCAGTCTATCATCCCAAATTTATTCAATATATCCACTATGTATTTCCCTTGACTCGGGAGAATCAAATCAGTCCTCTGCCACACTTCTAGTCCCAAGAATTAGTGCATCATACCAAGGTCCTTCATCTCAAATTCAGAATCCAATGCATGCTTTCATTCAACAATAAGGCTTTATAAACCAGTGAGGAATAAGTCATCAACATATAGGACCAAAATTAGGAACTCATCACCAAAAATGTTGTAGTATAGGTTGGGATCAACAACACTCTTGTTGAAGCCCAAACTCATCAAGAATCCATCAATTTTATCATACCATGCACGAGGTTCATGTTTTAGTCCATACATGTATTTCTTCAACCTACACATATGACACTCCTTCTCATGTATCACGAATCCATCTGGATGCTTGATGTAAACTTCTTCCTCAATTTATCCATTGATAAAGGTTGTCTTCACATCCATCTGATGTAGTCTCCAACCCATGGATGCGGAAATGGAAATAATCATACGGATGGAAGTGTATCGGGAAATAGGAGCAAATGTCTCCTCATAATCTATTCCCTCCACCTGAGAGAATCCTCTAGCCACAAATATCTCTTTGTACTTCTCGAAACTTCCATTAGCTGCATGTTTGATCTTATAGATCCACTTGGAAGTCACTACAGACTTCCCTTTCGGTCTTGGAAAAATATCCCACACATCATTTTGCATGATGGATTGATACTCTTCATTCATGGAATCTTGCCAAACCTACTGACCTGTTGCTTCTCCATGACAAGAAGGCTTAGTATCAATGATGTGGCTCATAGCTGAAACATAGCTCGAAAATCTTTGTGGTCTCTTGCTCTCTTGAAATGTACCATGAGGAGCTGCATTTCCTTCTACCTCCTACAGATTCTGTAGAACCCATGAAGGCCTCTTCTGGCCTACTGCAATGTATCCGAGAATATCAACTGGAGCTATGGAATCAACTGGATCAATAATTGTCTCCCTCTGAATTGTTGAAGGGGAAGAAGGTATTGTATCTTCTTTCTTCTAATTTCCAATCTCGATCTGAGATTAATTGGATCTTTGAAAGGCTATCTCTTCCTCAAAGGTGAAATCTTTGCTAACCTCGATTTGTCTCTAACCAAGGATGTAGATCTGGTATGCCTTTGAAGATTCATTGTACCCCACAAATGTACAATTTATGCCTGAAGGGTCTATATTTTTCCTCTTTTCCTTGGGTACATGAATGTATACTAGACACCCAAATATCCTGAAGTGTCCAACCTCAGGCTTCACTCTGGTGAAAGCTTCTTCGGGATTCATGTTCTTCAGAATCTTATGAGGACTACACATTTGTCATGGATGCCTCTACCCACATAATCATAGGTAGATTCTGATCATGTATCACATCTTTCTTTGCCTCAACAATGGATCTGTTCTTCCTCTCTACAACCCCATTCTGCTGATGGTTATGTTGATGGGTCATAAATCCCTTTAACTCAATAGCAGGCACCAAACCCACCACTGAGGACCAATTAGACTCTGATGGGTCCTAAATAATCGATGGGCTTTACATTTTCTTCTGAAGGTTTTCTCCTTCGGTTCAGACATTCTATTTTTTGAATTTTCGCTTAGGTGGGACTGATATAAGATAGCACCGGTATAAACCAACCATGCAACAAAATGGGAACAAACTTAACTATTGGTGAAGAGGTTGAGCTTGGGATAACCCTTACACCCTAGCATGCAGACAATGATCGTCTACCACAAGCCTAGTACTAATATGTTAATCGTGCGGGTATTCCAATTACTGACTGAGATACAATTTATCAGAAGAAAACATGCATGTGATAAACAATGGCAAGTAAAATAATTCACTCAACTCTATTCATTAATCACATAATAACACAATGACTTATTTTCATCATTAAATACAAGAACTGTAAAACATTGCATCAGATAACTTATCAACAGATTTAATAGCTCTTACTCATTACTGCATCCATTCATGAGATGAAATAAGAAATAATTCTTCTCCACATCCAATCATACATGCATTTGATGAAAACACAACTTTGTCTCTGGTCCCAAAAGGACTTCTCAATTAAAGGAAGCTCCAAAATAGTTCTTAACAAAACCAAAAATGAGAGTTTGTTGCAAAAACCATCAACCTTTAACTAATCGATTGATGCTCTTATTTATAACACAAAATTAACTAAAAATAACAACTAAAGTGCAGATAAGTAAAATAAAATTCACCACATGACATTCTCTTCTATCAGTTGTTCTAAGAGTCATCTCAAGATATCACATAAGAGGGTGAGTCTTCTCATACTCCGACCACTTGATGAACATATCTTCACAGGTGTTGGCGTATGAGAATCTATGTTGTTCCATCTGGGCCAAGTGAATCTCTCTTATCTCTACTGCATGTTCCTGATACTTGACTATACTAGTACTTAACTGTTGCAGCATAGCCCGAGCTTTGATCGGGTCCTCCATAAACTGTCGTACCTGACCTGGCATCATGTTTTCCACCTTCGCTATTTCTTTGGCCCATGATGAGTCTTGCTCAGTGTGTGACTTGACTATGTCGTGCAAGTCGACAAAGTCATTGGGTGTGCCAAACTTAGAGAGTCCAATGTCTTTCATCACTAAATTAATCTTGATCCAATTTTTCTCGCATTTGGCCCATTTCTCTTGGATTTCTCAGTGGGTTCCCGATCCATTTTTTCCCAATACTTGACATATTTCCTTATGCGATCAAGGCTGCTTGCCTTTAACACCCAAATGTCATGTCCTTCTATATCTCATCCCTATTGGACTGCCCCTATGTAGTCGACTCTCTCCATGGCTTGTTGCGCTTTCTCATACCACCACTCCATATCTTTGCACGTCACAAGTGCAATGAGGGTGTCTTCCTGGAGCTCAGATATCCTTGCAATGAATAGGTGTTGCTCATCTGTAAACTTGTTGTAGGCCTCCTGGAATTTGCTCCTTAGGAACACCACAGCCTTTGTTGTGTCTTGATAGTATTTCTCCAAGTGGCACAAATATTCCAATTCCTTCAGGGTAGTGGCCAACTCCTCTTCATCTCTTTTATCTCTGTCCAGAGTGGCATCTGTGATTTCCATCCCTGCACCGATGAGTTTGTACGTCTTAGTATGCTCTTTGTTGATCAGATGTTCCTCTATAGTGATGAGGATGGAGCGATCTAAAGTGATCCTCCTCTTCTTGGTGGTTCTTTGGACGATATCCTTCCTTTTCTGATCATAAGCTATGGCATGTATGTCGGCTACTTCGTCCACAGGTTCGGGGATTTGTTGATCTCCCCAGATGAGTGTATTCCCCAGACTCCCGATGGTATATACTTGTTCAAGATTGGGTTCTTGAACTTCACTTATGTTTTTAATGCACGACTTTTTTCTGTCTGTCACTCATCAGGGGTTTGAGTACCAATTGAAATAGAGACATCGGGGGTAGGCTCAGTACTTACTTGATCATCGGTCGTTGAGACATCGATTTTCTATTGTTGAGACATGAACTATCGGTCTTTGCATTTTTTGACCCTTTAAATATTTCTCTCAGATCAAAAAGGTTTTATAAATTGGCTATTCCCTTTGGAATTTTGTGAGACTTTGATTTGTAAATTGGTTGATCTATATAAGGATCATTCTCTATTGATTGTTCCTGAAATAATTCATCGTCAATAGCCAAATCTTTGAAATTATCTTGGTTAGTCAGAAAAATTATGATATGTTCATCTCCTTCAAAGACCTTCCAATTATAAATGTTTTTGGGCACCGATGGTTTGTAGAGTAGCTCCACAGTGAACCGAGAGGCTTCATAATCTTCTATAGGTGATAGCCTTGAAGAAACTGTGGCCAGAGAATCATCAAGACTGTTCTTCGCTCTAGGGATTATTGTAATGTTGAAATCTTTAAAATGTTCTATGAACCTGTGCACTTCTTGTTGGTAATTCTTCAAGTGCGGAGAATTGCAATGTATAGTATTCCTTATCTGTCTTATAATGACTTCAGAGTCTCCCAAAACCTTCAATTCTTGGACGTTCAGGTCTATGGATTTCTTTAACCCTTGTACTAGAGCTTAATACTCGATAGTGTTATTTGTGCATTCAAATTCTAGTCTACAAGACATGAAATGTCATTTTCCCTTCATATGAATGAGGATACACCATGATCCTAACCCTTCTTTTGATTTAGATCAATAAAAATATAGGTTCCAAGCTTGTGGGAAAAATATATCATCTTTCTCTTTCCTATTACTCTCTTCTTCCCCCCTTGTTAATTCTGTGATTTCCAACGCAGGTTCTTGGCAGAAGTGAGTTTCTTCTGCCATCGTCGTCAATTCCTCTCAAAAAATCATTTTGGAGTTTTGAGTAAGAGGGACATTAGACGAGAGCAGGGAGAAATTCCCGAAGTAGGAATCACATGAATAATTTCCAAACACAGGGAAATCTGTCGATGAGGGCTCGTTTAGGGTTTCTAGGTTAGTAACAGTATGTTTTAGATATCTTTCCCTATCAATTATGATCATACTTTTGTTTCCCTTTAAGGGTAGCCAAAGGTGTTCCCAGTTTGTGCTAAAGTATCTGTTTAACTTTTTGGACCAATATCGACTTAATAACAATCCATAAGCTTTTGGGATATCTACTACAATGATGTCAATTACTTGCACAAATTTAGGATGTGTCGCTATTTTGATCATTACTTTTTTTATTTATCCCATGACCTTCACCTGGGTTTTGTCCAGTTGTATTACATGTTTATTTCTTTTGAGAGGAATTGCATTTAGTTTTTTGCAAATAGACTGTGGCATAACATTAGAGGATTCTCCTGAATTGACCAAGCAATTATGGATGTTTCTGTTGAAGACTTCAAACATTAAAAGGAACAGTGCAACACAAGGTTTTCCCTTCTTATATTCAGAGCAGGCGTTCATAGTTGGTTTATTTCCTATATCTATGGGAGTTAGGTTTCTTCCTTGATCAGTTCTTTTCGTAGGGTTTTCTACTGATTTCAAAGCTTGTAACTGGAAGTCATTTTGCTGAGGGATTCTACATATGTCCATAATTGATATATTAGCCTTCAAATTCTTCAAATATTCTACTATGTTGTAATCCATCTTGGGTGATTCCCGTGTATGGATGTTTATAGGGTTTCTTCAGGGAGAAAAAGGTGATTTCAGGTGATCAAAGGCTAGTTTCCCTCCTAAAGTTTGGTTAGTAGTAAGGTTGTCTGAGACCAGTTGACCCCTACTTCGTGTTTGCATAGCCAAGACTTCTATGGGTCATTCCTAGACTTCACATAGGTCATTGGAAGGAATAGGTAAATCAGGATCCCATATCAACATGGTTGTTTCTTCCGGTGGGTCAACCTCTTCCCGATCGACGATATTTATAATTGAATTGCTTGATTTTTCAGTCAAGGATACTTTCTCTAGAAACTGATTGGCCATCAAATTCATGGCGTGCACCCATTGAGGTTAGTCTCTTTAGGATCGATTCTCTTGATGATAAGTGCAGAAAGAGTCAGATGCTATAGTTCCCAAATCGATGTTTAGGTTGGTTGGGGGAGGTTCAATTTCTTTGAATGGTGGATTCATTTTAAATAAAATTTTATAAGGCCTCTGGCCTTGGTTTCCCTCCCCTGCACTTCTCTTCATGTGTATGATTTTGTTTGATATCTTTTTTACCATGTGTTGTAGGTCCTATATTTCCCCACTTCTCTTTTCAGGAGCTTGTTTTGCTTGTTTCCCTGGGTGTCTAGTAAGGCATAGTTCTCTCTGGGGGTGAGGTTGAGCTTCTTTCTTAATGAAGGATACCTGGATTTCTTTGCATCCTTTCATTTGGAACTCTATCATTTTGGCTTCTTCAAATTTCTCAGCCAGGGTTTGTTTGGTATCCCTCTTCACAAACATGGAAATAGAAGCTAGGAGAGCATTAACATATACTTTGATTTTCAATTTATGAGTAGGTTTAGCTTTGGGATGGAATTTTTTTAATATGGTGGTAAATATTTTATTAAAGTCTTTGACCCTTTCCTTCAAACTCATGGTGGCGAAGAACAACTCATCCATCAAAGCTCCTGTAGTAGTTTCTTCTACAAATTTATCCAAAAAATATTTTTGAAACTTCGTCCAACTAGTTATGGATCCTACAGGTAAGTTAAAATACCATGTGGAAGATGAATTCTCAAAAGTGTAGGGAAAAATCCTGCAAACTACGTCTTCATGTTGTACATTCATAAGTATGATAGCTAGTATGAATTTCTTGATATGATCTTCAGGCAATCCTGAGGTTTCGGGGTCAAATTTAGGAAGTAACTTCTCTGGATGTCGGGGAAGGTTATGTACTCATATAGGGATGGCCAAATCATCTCTGGCCAACTAAGGTTGATTTTTTTGTGGTGGTTTTCCCCTCTCATCGTCATGGTCATTATGATATTTAATATCTTCAAATCCTGAAACTGAACATTTTGAGTTAAACCCTTCTTCTTCTGAAAAATCGTTCGGCTCAGAGACATTGTCGGCTGGCATTTCGGGGATTAAATTAAGAGGATGTTCGATTTCGGTGAGAGTGAAATCTATCAGTTCTTCTAATTTGTGCATAAAAACCTAGTCGGGGGTATCGGCCACTGGTATTCTTACTTGTTTTCTTCGAGGAAGTATCGGAGCTAAGGACAGTGCACCGATCTGTCAGGCGTATGCTCTTGTGATTCTTATGAATTGATTCAATTCCTCGTGAGGGAGATCAATAGGTATGTCCGGGTACAGGAATTCTCCCTCATATTGGGATGAGTTACTCGTTTTAGGAGTACTCAATATGTGTGGGTTGTCTTGGTAATGACTATCCATGCATGTGGGTTGTTTTGAATCTACAGGCTGTCTAAGATATTATGCGAAATATGTATTCAACCATTCATTCTTTAGGCCCTCCTTCTAGTGCAAATTATGTTGATGGGTCCTAAATCCATTTAAATCAACAACAAGAACCAAACCCGCCACCAAGGCCCAATTAGACTCTGCAGTGTTTGATGGTGGAATGGTTCTCCAGATTTTGCAATACGGCCAAAATAATCGATGGGCTTTACGTTTTCTTGTGAAGGTTTTCCCCTTCGGTTCAAACGTTCTATTTTTTTTATTTTCTCTTAGGTGGGAATGATATAATATAGGGTTGGTATAAACCAACCAAGAAACAAAGTGTGAACAGACTTGACTACTGGAGAAGAGGTTGATCTTGGGATAACCCTTACACCCTATCATGCAAACAATGATTACCTACCACAAGCCTAGTACTAATACGTTAATCATGTGGGTATTCCAATTACTTATTGAGATACAATTTATCAGAAGAAGACATGCATGTGATAAACAATGGCAAGTAAAATAATTCACTCAACTCTAATCATTAATCACATAATAATACAATGACTTATTTTCATCATTAAATACAAGAACTATAAAACATTGCATCAGATAACTTATCAACAGATTTAATAGCTCTTACTCATTACTACATCCATTCATGAGACGAAATAAGAAATAATTCTTCTCCACATCCAATCATACATTGATTTGATGAAAATACAACTTTGTCTCTGGTCCCAAAAGGACTTCTCAATTAAAGGCAACTCCAAAATAGTTCTTAACAAAACCAAAAATGAGAGTTTCTTGCAACAACCATCGACCTTTAACTAATCGGTCGATGCTCTTATTTATAACATAAAATTAACTAAAAATAACAACTAAAGTGAAGCTAAGTAAAAACAATTTGCCACATGGCATTCTCTTCTATCAGTTCTTCTAGGAGTCATCTAAAGATATCACTTAAGAGGGTGAGTCTTCTCATACTTCGACCACTTGATGAATAGATCTTCATAGGTGTTAGCGTATGGGAACCTATGATGTTCCATCGGGACCGAGCGAATCTCTATTATCTCTACCGCATGTGCCCAATACTTGACTATACTGGCACTTAATTGTTGTAGCATAGCCCGAGCTTTGATCAGGTGCTCCATAAATTGTCGCACCTAACCTGGCGCCATGTCTTCCACCTTCGCTATTTATTCGGCCCATGATGAGTCTTTCTCAGTGTGTGACTTGACTATGTCGCACAAGTTGACAAAGTCATCAGGTGTGCCAAACTCAGGGAGTCCAATGTCTTTCATCACTCGATTAATCTTGATCCATTTTTTCTCCCATTTGTCCCATTTCTCTTCGATTTCTCAGTGAGGTTCCCGAGCCATTTTTTCCCAATACTCGGTAGATTTCCTTATGTGATCAAGGATTCTTTCCTTTAACACCATAATGTTGTGTTCTTCTGTATCTTGACCCTATTGGACTACCATGATGTAGTGAAATCTCTCCATGGATTGATGCACTTTCTTGTACCAATGCTCCATATATTTTCACGTCGCAAGTGCCATGAGGGTGTCTTCCTAGATCTTGGCTATCCTTGCAGTGAATAGGTTCTGCTCATCTGTAAACTTACTATAGGCCTCCTGGAATTCACTCCTTAGGAACACCATGGTCTGTTTGGTGTCTTGATAGTATTTTTCCAAGTGGCGCAAATGTTCTAATTCCTTCAGGGCACCGACCAACTCCTATTCATCTCTTTTAGCTCTGTCTAGTGTGGCATTTCTGATTTCCATCCCTACATCGATGAGTTTAGACGTCTTAGCATGCTCTGTGTTGATAATATGTTCCTCTGTAGTGATGAGGATGGAGCGATCTAAAGTGATACTCCTCTTCTTGGTGGTTCTCTAGACGATAGACTTCCTTTTTCAATCATAATCTATGGCATGTATGTTGGCTACTTCATCCACGGGTTCAGGGATTTTTTATCTCCCCAGGTGAGTGTATTCCCCAGAATCCCGATGGTATATACTTGTTCAAGACTGGGTTCTTGAACTTCATCCTTTTGTTTTGAAGACCTGGCTTCTGTCTGTCACTCATTGGGGGTTTGAGTACCGATTGAAATAGAGGCATTGAGGGTAGGATCAGTACTTACTTGATCAGTGATCGTTGAGATGTTGATTTTCTATTGTGGAGCTCCTTCCTTTGGTTTGTTCGACCCTAGATCGTCCTTCAGACTATTCGCTTGGGTTTCAGGTGAATTGGACATCTCAGTGTCTAGGACACTCTCGAATTCTTGTTCCTTCTGTGGAACCTCTTGAATCTAGGTGTTGAGAATAGGGGAATATGTCTTCGCTGGTACCTTTTCTGCTTCGATGTGTACATGGGTCACAAGAGATACTTTTGGGCTCTCATCATCTTCATAGATATTTATCAACTCACTTAAGGGGTTTGACGCACTAGTCCTCCCTGATGTTCCAATTGTCTCTGGCTGCGCCAAAACACCTTTTGACAATATGGTCAGTGGAGTTGTGAATTCAAGGTTGTCTAACGCAGTAATTTCATCAAGGTCTATGAATTTAGGGCCGCTTGGGCCTGCCTCGCTTTCTTCCGAGTCATCGACAAGCTGGATCCTTGTCATATTTAGGATGTCTGGGTCATATTGCAACTGATCAATTATCCGTTGCACATGTTCCAACATGAGTAACTCCCTCTCCCACACATCCTGAGCCTTGGGGAGACCTCTGATTTGCACCGGGGCTACCTGGGGAATCTCTGCTATTTCGAGTGCTTCCTGGGGAACTACTGCTTCGACCACTATCATTTATTCTCTAACCGTGAGGGCCCCTTGAGCCGATTGTTCTAGGATTGTTTCCTATTCATCCAGGCTCATGGATTTGAACCAGGTCATCTTAGGTTTGGCCATCCTTGCAACGAATTCATCCCAATCCTGAGCATTTTCCTTGAAGACCTCAGCTTCAAACTTGTTGTGGGCATATGGCCAACAGGACGACACTTGAGACACATGTTTCAAGAATAGACCCTTTGGGTCATGCTTGCAGAAATGGTTAGTCTAGAATCAGAACTCCAATTGGCTCAGTCCTTCCTACTTAGCTTGAGAGGTGTATTTTAATAGGTAGAAACCTATATGGAATCCATAAGGTATAAATGTCCACTTCTTATCTTTCACCAGGGTAGCGTTGTAACCTTCCAGGATGGTCTGGTAGCAGATTTCCCCCACAACAAGTCGGTCGGGGACATGTGCTGGTAGGATATGAGGTGTTCCAGTGGCCCTGAATACCCTAATGTAGGTATCATGTTTGTCCAGATACCGGTGGCCAACCTTTTATATCACCTTTTTTGTCATAGCCGATAGCCTCAGACACTCTTTCTTGAAAAGAATAAAATGAATGTGCACAATTAATTCATCGCAGATGAGGGACTAGGATTTTTTATACATGTTATCCCATAAAATGATGAAGTAAATGTGGACCGGTATTTCTGAGGCGTTCCAACTCAAGTTCATGCTGACAAAGATATTTCTGGCGCACATGACGTCTAGTAAATACGAAGCCATGTAGAAGGATGGAGTCTCTCCTTCTTTCTGCTTCTGAGCCTGTTGTATTCAGATGCTCAGCTCCTTTGAAATGATGGCTCCCCAGTTGAAACTTCTCCCAGAAATGTCCATTGTGTAAGCTAGAGGCATCCATGCCTCTGAAAACTTGGAACAGTATTTCTCCCCATACCGTCAGAAGATGAGAGCCATTAGATAGATGTATGTCTCCCTTAAGTTGGTCGTCTGGTACCATCCAGAGGTCCGATTGGTGTATTTTTATCTTCTCTCCACCATGAATCCATCACCCATACAGTGTCGTGGTGTTCGTAGAAATTAACGATGAAATTGGTGTTCAGTCACTCCTCCAGGTCTCTAAGCTTGTAGTAACTCTTCATCTCTACCGAAAGGAAAACCTCGACACACTCACCATTGACGTCATTAATCAAACATTTTTGTGTGTCCATGTGGTCGATGAGCCACTTCAGGAGTTCTATGCAGGGGAACACTAGAGTTATTCTTGCCACCATGTGCAGGTACAATCTTTGAATATTCGAAAAAACTTCATCGTCGAGCTTTCTCATATCGGGGTCGCTGTGTACGATACATTTTGGGAATTCTTCCCGACTGATCTTCTTGAAATTTCTCCCCAGTGCGGGAGTACTTCCTTAGTCCTTGTTTTTGCCTCCGTGTTTCCAAAGGCCATAGGTTGAGGTGAAAACCTTCTTGGTAGATGTCCTGATGACTGCTTCCGGCCTTGGAGCAAATTCTAATTGTTTTGCGACCACTGGGGAAGAGCCTTCTCCTACCTCTGGTTCCTTTAGCCTCGGTTCTCTCGGAGATCGCATGGTGGTTGGTTTTATTGGAGGCATTGTTCCTGCAATCGAAACAAATCGTTTAGATACTGTGTACAAAGAAACACTAGATAAAATACATATATGAAGTGTAAGCACAAAAAATCCAGACTGGTACATACCTGTAAATCTTGCTAATTGGTTATTTGATACTCGTGGAATCTCGTATGCTTTAAATTTCTTGTTTCTCTCCTCTAGATGCTCTAAAACTCCTTTGTGCATAGAATGGTTTCGTTTACAAATGGCTCAAGAGAAATTAAATGGGAAAGAACTTATCGTGTCGTATCAACCAATTAATTCGGGTGATGAGTGAAATTCAAAAAAATCTACCGCCGAATCTCTGCAATTTAATTCATCATGGGTTGATGGTGGAGGTGCGGAGGGTGATGTGTTATATCATTAATTTCAAACGGCCTTTCGATTCACACATGATGTAGCAAATAATGCGAGATTTGGAATTAATTAGTTCCTTAAATGCTCTGAATCTAAACGTATCTAGCGCTAAAATGTGCCATCATGTCGCTTTCTTAGTGGGCAAATTAGGGATCGGGGATGTTCTATGGATGTTTTCATTGATATCCTTCCATGAAAATCTTTCGACACCGATCGATTTCATCGTACGGTGATGACGTGGAAAAACTGACTCGGGGTGTGACTTCGACATAAGGCACCAAGAATGACTCATGGTTGATCTAGGCCATAAGATTTCTCCAATCAGGTAAAGACACGTAGCATTAAATGACTGGTGATGCAAATCACACATATTAGTTAGGGTTGGGGCTTTCTTCAAGTTGTGCATTCTAAAATAAACTTGGGTTCGTTGATGCCGAAAAGGTATTGGGGATAAACCCGCCACGTGTTTTTCTTTGGATTAGCTTCTTCAAACAATATTGATGCTGAAATGCTTCGAGAATCGGTGATCGGGGAAATTTTTTTAGCATGTTCGAAATTTTAGTCTTGATTCGGTCTTCCCGGATTCCGACAAGTGCATCGGGTATCGTTTATCAACAATATTGTTTCCTTTTTCCTTAACGTTCACTACCTTCTCCTTTTACCAATGTCAAAGGGGATCGAATATCGGTGATTTCCGTATGTGATACTTTTCTTGAAATAAAAATTCCTTTCAACGATACCGATGAAGATCGACGTTCGACAATTGAGGTTTTTCAAGTGATTATTTTCTCCTCTTAATTCCTTACGATGTTGAATCATGAGCATGTCGGATGAAGTGTTTTGGTTGTCGATTTCTTACTTAAGTGTTAAGCCCTTTTAGTTCACAGAGTTTAAAGAGTTAAACAAACTGAAAATATGATGAGGGATAATATAATAAGCAAAGACAAAACTTTTCTCAAAAGAAAATCGAATTCAAACAATGCAAAAATTAAGTGGTACCCAAAAAGTGAAAAATTGACATAGGCTTTTTAGGGTGTGTTGAGTGATCAACAGGTTATAAGGAGAAATGTACTCCCTCTTTATCCCTGCCTCAATACATAAATCATTGATATCCCTGGAGGTGTACTCTCCTCCATTATCTGATATTGAAACCTTGATCTTCCTCCCGATCAAGTTCTCAACCTAAGCTTTAAACTCTTAAAATATCGCAAGGACTCCATCCCTGGTCTTCAAGAAGTAAATCCACGTCTTCCGAGAGTGATCATCGATGAAGAGCACATATTAAAAATATTCTCTCAAGTAAGCAACAATCATGGGTCCATGAACATCTATATGTATCAAGTCCAAGATCCCCTTGGATCTACGGTCACTGCTCGAAAAGGACCCCTTGACATTCTTTCCAAGAGCACAACCTATGCAAACACTAGCATGATTGATATGTATCTCTGGAAGACCTGTCACTATCTTCCCTAGAGAAGGAAGGGCTCTATAATGCAAATGAGCAAGTCTCATATGCCATAGCTCACTCAAGTTGATAGTATCATGTATTAAGGCCTGGACTGGTTGGACATTCAATCTGTACAAATTGTTTTATCGAACATCAATCACCCAGGCATAATCCATGTGTGAGTGCGTGTGCCATGCAAGAAATTTTCCTTCAGAGAAAGTAACCTTGTAGCCTTTATCCTCTAAGGAAGAAACAGAGACAAGGTTCCTTTTCATACTAGGTACATATAGTACCTCACTTAATTGAAGAGGTATGTCAGAATATAGTTGGAAAGAAGAATATCCAACTCCCTTCACAATATATCTGGCATTATCACCAAGTAGAACATGTAGACAAGAATGTTTCTCTACAAGATCTGTAATATTTTCTCTATATCCAGCCATGTGTCTAGAAGCACCATTGTCAATCAACAAAATATCACTATCAATAGGAACCATACCTGAGAGTGTTGAAATGAAGAAGAATGCTTCATCCTTTACACCTTCATCTCTTTGAGGTGGTTTTGAATCAACATCTGCAGTGGAGTCATGTTGTATTTCTTTCTTCCTAGTAGGACAATTTCTCGCAATGTGTCCATACTTGTCACATCTGAAACATTGAATCTTTGATATGTCTTTTCTTTGTTCATGACCTGGAGCTCCTGAAGTTCTCTTATCATTGAATGCTTTGCTGAAACTTCTTCTTTTTCTTCTTCCTTTATCTTCATGAGAAGAAAGGGCTTTATTTTCATCGTGATGGGAGTCTTGCAAACCTCTGGCTATAATTCTGGTTTCCTCTTAAGTGCAGTCTTCCCATAAACGATCAAACTGAGGTAAATATCCTCTCCAAATGATACTTTGAAGGAATGGTTCCCAAATTCTTGGAAGGGAATTAAGAGTAATCATGAAAAACACTTTGTGTGTTATGGTTTCTCCAATGGCACCTAACTGATCTCTGAAATCTTCATGAAGAAGGTAGTAATGGTGTCATTTTTTGTCATCTTGAGATTTTGAAGTTGATATTTCAATGTAAGAGCTTTGTTAGTGTTGTTTATCTCAAACATGTTCTTCAACAAATCATACATTAGATAAGTTGTCATCAAGGTAGATATACGAGGTAGTAGATGATCTCTTACTGAATAGATGATTATCTTCCTAGCTTTGACATCATCTATCTTTCATTCAACCTTGTCTTCATCAATAGTTGTTGTTGTTAGAGTTCCTTCTATCAATATCAATAGGTCACTCTCTTCTAGAGTTACGTGTAATCTTGACTTCCAGGAACTAAAGTTGTTTGATCCATCAATCCTATCTTCCACCAAAGTTCTGTTCCTCATGGCTTGCAGATTCTTCACAAACCCTAACACTTAGGATAGAAACCCTAGCTTCAGAAATATGACGTCTAGGCTAGGCTAGAAACCCTAGGTTTCATTGGACTTATGACTTCCAACAAGAAGCCTTGGAGAGTCAAAATAACCACAGTGAGCTGCAAAATTCTTCAACGACCTGCAGAAACCCTAGAGGTCAAAATATGCAGAAACCCTAGAAACCCTAGGACCAAAAATCCAAACTTATTCAATTTTCAATATGAAATTTTTAGGTGATGCACCGGAATAGGACGTACCTGTCTATGAAAAAATTAGGCCCAAGGTTCCAAGGGAAAGTGCTAAAACTAGCTTGATAAGGAAAAGGGTAAGGGTCATTTTTGCAGTTACAACAAGAAGGTGACGACTAGCTTGGAGAAGTGTTGGAGTAGCTTGTGCAATGGCTCTTCAGGAACACTGCTCTGATACCATGTTGAATTTTTAATGCAATCTCAAGAACATGTAGATTATTTTCAATTTAGCATGAACTTGAACCATAAACAATGCAACAACACAATAGCTGCAGTAAACCAAGATCACAAGAATAACCATGCACAAGACACAATAAGTTATCCCGGGAAAACCCCTCTCAAACAAGGGAAAAACCCAACAACCCTTTACTATATTGCTAAGAGAAGAACCTTCACACCATAAACCCTAACGCACATAAGAGGGTGCTCTATGACCAAGAAATCTAGCGCATAAGAAGAAGTTCACACTAAATTTGAGATCTCCATAATGGGAATGTATCTCTCTTATAAATACATGACCTAAATCATCAAATAGATGTGTCTATTGGCACAATAGGGATGACTTGTAAAACTCAATAATATAATTAATATTTTACACAATATTAATTATCTTTACACAGTAGGGCCGACTTGTACCATTCACAATACAAATTAGGGTTTCACAATAATATTACTCCTTGACAATATAACAAGGGGTCTCACACACATCCTCTAGCGCTCTGCCACTAGGGACAAGTCCACATGTTCTCAACCACAAGGGATGTCACTCTCAAACATATCAACTCAACTAAATCCATAGGAGTACGAATTGGAGAGGCATTTCAAGTCAACTCAACTAATTCCATAGGAGTACGACATGAGACCATCTCAAGTCATCTCAACTCAGTCCATATGAGCATGAAAAGAGACCAACACAAGTCATCTAAACTCAGTCCAGAAGAGTACGACTCACCTATCACATAGGCATTCTCACAAATCATCTCAACTCAGTCTAGAGGAGTACGATCTAGAGAATGTCTCATGAAGCGACAATCGTCAACATGAGGATCATGTAGATTATTAACTCATATAGAGGCCTTAGACAAGGATGTTCTCTTTCCCCTTTCTTGTTGAAAATTTGGGAAGAACCTTAAGCCAGTTTAGGGCTTTGGGACTAATTAAAGGTTTAATATTTGCATTGATTGTGAATCCCATCTCTCATGCACAATTTGTTGATGATGCCCTTTCAACACGGAAGGAAATCATTCAAGAAGAAATGAATCATAAGAAGGATCCAATGAAAATGTGATCTCACATCAAAGAAATAAATTAGTCTAGAAAAATAGGTGTTTCTAATTAGATTTAATCTAATAAATTAGATAAGGATTAATGAATCTTGGTATTCGAAAGTAGTAAATTCCTTACAAAATACATGGGTTTTCCCTACCCTTGGCGAATCATAGAGTTGGGGAATGGATAAGAATAATAGATAAAATCGAGAATAAAATAGACCCCTAAGTAAATATAAGTCTTTTTTTGGTAGGAAGATTTCCATATGGTTTGTTTGTTTTATCTACAATATCACTCTTCCAAAGCTTATTTTTTATAGCCCAAGTTGGTGCTGTAGAAAAAATTAATGGCATTATTAGGAATTTCATATGGCGGGAAAAATAATAAGTGGCACCTAATGTTGATATGAACCCAGCACACAAAATAGAATGATAACCTTGCATACACCATAATGTACACCAAATCTAAGCATGGCGTAGGGTTTCCAAAAGTACTATAATGATGAGTTACACAATAACTATGTATATATTAGAAGAACTCCCAAATAAACCAAGTACATCTATATATTAAAATCATAATTCCATTTATTTTAATGTGTACAATATTGATTCTATTTGACTTTATATCTTAGTCATTTCCCATGTAGGCCTACAACCAAGTTGACTTACTTTTATACATACATTTGACCCCATCTATGTCCCTGTTAGGGTTGTAACAAATGTCATGGAAGAAAATCACACAACCAAAATGGGAAAGGAGATTAGGTTGGAATTAGTCAATAAAACTCTTCCGACAAAGCTAATGAGTAGGTTGGAATTTATATCAATGCAATGTGAATAATGGTAATAATCCTATTTGTAGTTGATTTTAGGAAAGATTAGGCTAATGAGTATAATTTTCACTACATTCCCCTTTAGTCCATTTTTAGTTGAAATTGAATTCCAATCTTAGCTTTAGTTTGATCTTGTTTTGCATACTAGCACCATGACATTTGTCCTCTGCATTTTTTATTTGGTGTGGTCATTGATTAATTACATGCAAGGAATTTTAAGTGAGCATCATATTAAAACTTGACTTCTCTCAAAAGAGGGGTTAGTGACTTTATGTTATAACACCACACCTCTATTTCATGTGTGATATTTATTAAGAAACCGTAGCATTCATGTCATGATTTAAGTTTTGTTATGTTTTACAATAGCTTGGGGTCTTCGCTAACTCATTAAAATGAAAATTTGAGACTTGGAATATGCGATGTTAAAATTGAATATCATTGGTTGTTGATATTGATGGCTATAATTTTTATTTGATGTGAGATAGTGAACATTTCTGTCTTTTTGTTGGTACGTATATAATTTTTTGATATTTTGTAAGGACTCAATTACCTAAATATAAATAGATAATATTACATATATAAATATAATAAAAATAGTTCATAAATATAATTAGTTATGTAAATAAAAGTACAACTAAAATGTATCAAAYGATTTAGTTTTATATTATTATATTATAGCATGACTTATCTATCTAACTTTTTTTCCAGTAGAAAATTTMTCAAATATATTTATAATATATGTTGTTCTYGTAAGAGAGTRCRWAAGTTCAATATACATTTCCCAAAAGTGGCTTTCAACTATGGATAGCATCCATCTTCAAGAGCCCTACTATGTTTCACTACAAATTTCAAAAGATTACACAGATATTCTACTATTCTTCCTCTATCCCTTTGAAAAMAATCCAAATTATGTRTTTCTTTGGACAATCCAAAAAAGAACTAATGTCGAGATAACAATAAGTTCCATAGATAATCAAMAAAATMCAAAAAACCAAAGATGTCCCCATGGACTAGCGATATTATAAATAAAGCYGCAAAGTAAGAGGGGGGCCCTCCTGTCCGTCCTRCCATTTGTTGAAGTGGATCCTCCCTTYCGAAACCTGGAGGGAATTTTTTGAGAGAGTATTTGCATCCACATTCTMTTCCCTATATATATGATCAAATCTGATATCTTTGAAGAGTGTAATAAGGATCCTTACCTTCTCCATCCAGCCCAAGAGTGATGAAACATAAAGATTGCATTTATGATTTAACCAATCCACCACTATATTTGAATCCCCTAATACATGAAGCTGATCAATACCAAGTCTGTGTGCTAAAGATAATCTCTCCCATACACCAAGAATTTCTTCCCTAGTATTTGTACCCATCCCACAATTTAATGTCCACCTATAGAATGAATTCCCCCTATCCTAATGATACGGCCTCCAACTCCACAAAGTGTACCATTTTTTTGTGAAGATCCATCAAACCAACATATGTTTTTACCTAGTAGCATCCAACAAGCCTTGGATCTAGTACACAACGCCCAAAACAGTGGGAGTTCAGGATTCAAATAAGCACTTGTTCCTAGCCAACCACAAAAACCATCAAGTCAATGAAAGAAGATTCCTCCGATCTTTCTCCACCGATAGCCAAGTTTCAAAACACTGTGTTAAGGATCTGCCTCCCCAAATGGTATTAAAGTTGTAAACAATAGATAGAGTAGACCAAATTGTTTGAGATAAGGTATAGGTTATAAACAAATGTGTAGTAGTATCCTCATAACTAAAACATAAGGAACAAATACTCGAACCTTCCCATACCCTCTTTCTAATATTTTCCCAGGTAAGAACCTTATTCTCCAATGCCAAGCATAATTTTTTTTTTAACTTGTGTGCCAGATCCCACGTCCATAGCTGTATTCGCCAATCTGTAATAGGAGTCGGCCAATAATCCTTTGCCAAAGAATTGTATACATTTTTTACAGTGTTAAATCCCGAAAGATCACCACTTTTCCCAATCAGAGAATCCACTTTAGTATGAAGTTGAATCCCCGATAGAATGAGAGCCTTACAGTAAGAAAACCATTCAGCTGCCAGGTTTCTAGTGAGCTCCAAGTCTTCACTTGTTTTCCATTGATTGGTGACAAAACTCAAAAATGCCTAAGTCGTAGCTTGAAAAAAATAACAAATGTTTTTCACCTTTAGAACCTCACGAAGATCTGGGGATAATAAATAAGCACAACCTATTCTCAATATCTTATCCAGACCAATCAATATAGAGGATCCATTCCCAATATTCCAACTAATCCACCAAGTGATGATTGGTAAAGTCTTCAGCAAATTTTTCTAAATTTGTGAAGCAACAAGTTGAAATGGTGAAGTCAACTGAAGCCAGGTTTCCATAGAGAAATATGGGAAATATTATCCTTAACCACTTGATGCCAAATACTTTCCTTGAACAAAACACACCATAATGAATTAGCTTCCAGAGCACGGTTGAATAGGAAAAGATTCTGGAGACCCCAACCACCCAGATGTTTTGGCTTAGCAATCTTCTCCCAACTACAAAGATGTATACCCTATGTCTTACCACCCACCGACCAAAGAAATTCAAATATAAGAATACATATCCTTAAGAGGACAGAGGATGTTACTGCCTCTAGGTCCATCTAATAAACAGATCGAGTTTCAAGAACCGATTTAGTGAGTATAAATCTTCCCCCAAGTGACATCCACTAATTGCACCACTGTTTGATCCTTTTCTCAAATTTTACAATAAGACATCTCCAATATTCAAAGGTACTCTTCTCCACGCTTAGAAAGTACCCTAAGTAATGAAACCCCACAGACATCTCCACAAATTTATAAGAAAACAAGGTTTTGAACTGCTACAGAAATAGTCCATGTATCCCGACGAAATGAAAAGTCGATTTCTATGGACTAATTTTTAATCTCGAAGCACAACAAAACCTATCCAACAAAGATTTGCTCACCTTCCATTCATCCAAAGAATCCTTAGACATGATAAGAACATCATCAAAAAATATAAGATGAAGAATTTTGACAATCCTAGAAACCTTAACACCAGTTAAATTGCCATCCGCTTGTCCCTTTTTTAAAATAATACCGATGCTTTCCATGACAAGAATAAAGAGAAGTGGTGAAATCATGAAACCTCGGCACAAACCCTATTCACTTTTGAATGTCTGAGAGGCCTACCCATTGATCAGAACCAAGAATGAGGATCTAACCACACAACTCATTATCCAATTTATAGAATGAACACTAAAACCTGTTTATACAAGAATCATGCGAAGGAAATCCCAATTGACACATTCATATGCTTTCCTAAGATATAGCTTAAGTATCAAGTATTTTTGTTTTCTAACCTTGACACTATGAATACATTCTTACATTGTATCAATGGCATCCATAATTTGCCTTCCCTTTAAGAATCCAAGTTGTTCACAAGAAAGTTCCCTCGAAAGTATTGGCTTTATCCTATTTGCAATAACCTTAGAAATCATCTTGTAGCATAGATTGCAAAGTGTTATAATTCTATAATCCCCAAAGGTCCGAGGATTATTCTCCTTTGGGATTAGTGCCAAGAAAGTAGAATTTAAGGAACTTTTGATCCTCCCTCTAGTCCTTGTGTCTTCAACTAAGTCCACCAGGTCATCACTCACAACATCAAATAATTTCGTATAAAAATCAACTGTACACCCATCCGGGCCAGGACTTTTGTCAACTACAAAGATTTTCAAAATATCCAAAATTTCCTGTTTAGTTACCGGACTATAAATTTTAGTTGAATCCACATTGGATATATAACGAGGGAACAATTGGACAAGATTCAATTGATCCACAGGAGTGATATGGGGATCCTCAGTAAATAAGTTCTTGAAATATATGTTTGCCTCAAATTTAAGAGCTTCTTGTCCTCTATGTTCCTACCCCAGTTCATCCCAAATCTCCCAGAGATGTTTATGATTCCTCTTCGCATTAGAAACTTTATGAAATTACTTGGTATTCTGGTCGCCACTCTTTAACCAAACTGCACAACTTCTTTGTCGCTAATGTTCTTCCTCAATGAGTCAAATACGGTTGCGTTCAGACTCCAAAGTCTTCAATATGCATGCATTTATAGGGATAAGCCATGATCTTTGGAAATGTGAAAGAGTAGCCCTGATCTCCTCTTCTAGAGATGATAATATTTTTTTTTGTGCAGATCGTCTAATTTGCGCCCAAGATTTGATCCGAGATTTTAGTACTTTTATCTTCCAAACAAATCTGATCTAGACATTTGTTTCCTCTAAAAATCTTGGATCCCACCAAACCTCGCAAACAATAGGCGCAAAGTCTGCCTCATTCAACCAAGAAGGATTTAATTTAAATGGAAATTCCACCGGGAATGGTTGAAAGTTGAATTGGACAACCATTGGTGCATGATCTGATATAAAGGGAAGATCCACCCATGACCGAAACCTACCCACATCAATGAGGAGGCTTTCTGAAACAATTACTCTATCCAGGCACTTTGATATACTGTCCCTTCCACTTCTACCATTCTACCAAGTCGGTATAGTCTTGACCGATACCAAATCAATCAAATGACGTTCCAACATCATATCCTTGAAATACTCAGCCAGTTTGTCCAGTTGTGCTGCTGCACCCCAGACTTCATAAAATCCTAAAGTAAAGTTTAAGTCACCTACAAGAATCAAATTCTTAGATTCCAATAAACCACCCAGAGCCACACGATCCCAAAATAACTTCCTCTCAACACAGAGCCCATATACATTTAAAAAACAAATGTCCTGTTTGTTTTCAATTGAGATGCCTTTAAGAATAATACCCCCGATACACAAAGAGGGTGTCAAAAAGAACTTATTTGGATCCCACACCACAAGAATCCATCCCGAATTTCCAAGATAACTGACCATGCAAATACACCAACTAGGAACAAATCTCAACATGAAGTGCCATGCCTTTTCCTCATCTACAAGTGTTTCTTGTAAAAAGATCACATTCGGCTTAACTTTTCTACAGACTCTACACATGAAGGCTTGTTTAAGGGTCCCTCCCACCCCACGAATATTTAAGGATAACAAAATCATGGTCTGGCATGAGCAAGGGATTTCATGCCTCTAAGCACCCCATAATCTATAGTAGAAGACAAAATAACAACAGGTGCAGTCCCCAAAAGTGTAGCCCACTTTCGAGCACTTCTATTTTTTATCAGAGATGTCTCAAAACCAATCCCCTTTGACCATGTATAAATTTTTCCTACTCCCCCACCGTGAAGGTCAGAAAGGTTCACTAAATCCATTGTGCCCAACAAGTGTAAAATATTATTACCTAAATACGTCATAAGAGACACCGAGTTATCGGCCTCTCGAGTAGTAGGAACTAAAGAATCTAGTGTCTCCCGAAGTGAACAATCACATGGGTCATCCTTTCGATAACCAGAGATTAAGTAGGGCTTGGTCCCCCCTAAGTATTCCCCCATCCCTGTGATCTCTTTCGATGCAAGTGAAGTATTAAAGGTATCCCCCACCTCATAAGAAGGATTTCCAGAAATTGAGAGACTTACCATGGGTTCCAAAAGAGTAGTGTGGGCCCTAACCAAGTCGTGTGCAGGTTTGTCAACCCCAGATATTAGCTATAGATCTCTTTGAAGCACAAAACCCAACCCAGAAGTCAAGTGGTTCTCATGAGTCTCAGAAACAAGAAAGGAAGATGGGATAGGTTCACATGGAGGGATAACGGACTGAGTCCTAGGTAGAGATGTCACATCCAACGCGAGATTTTCCCAAGATGTTAGAGTATTAAAAATTCTAGGGCGGTGAAATTTTAGCTTACCTGTAAGAGTGTTTGATCTCGAGTCGTTCGGAGAGTTCGAGGAGACAAGGCCAGGTACTTATCGAGTAGTCGAGTCAAATTCTGGTGATTCTACTCTTGGAATTTTCTGAAGTCGGGAGTTCTCTGATTCTTCCTCCTCCTCATATCCCTGACAAGATCTTCTCATGTGTCTTGTCTTTCTACAGAGGGTACAACAAAATGATATCCCCAGGTAATCGAGTCTCTGTGAGAAATATTGATCCCACCACTGGATGTCCAATGTTTCCAGCAGACCACAATGTATATCAACCTCTACCAAAATCCTTCCTAATTTACATTCCAACTCACATAGAGCATTACCATCCACATAGATAAACTGACCCAAAGCATTTCCAATGGCCATTAAATCACTTTTGTTCCATAAATTTAAAGGAAGTCCTGATAGCAGAATCCATAGGTGTCTGAAATGGAAATATTCATGCATTGGGTCGAAAGAGATCCTCCATCTCTTTAACATCAAACTCCCACCATCAAATGGCCACAACTACCTAGGATTTTCTCCACATCCTCTATCGAATGGAAACTAAAATTGAACTAGCCACGTGGGAGAAAAAATAATTCTAGAGTATATCCTAACAAGGGCGACAAGTTCGCCTTCATCCAACTAAGCATTGGAGTCATACAATGTGAAAGGTAATAAAATCTACCCACCAATGTAGTAAAGGCCAATTTGATTGCATCCTCTAGACCCAAATCATCACCCAACACCATTTTGCACCGAGCTTGGTTGGGCATCCACAACTTCTTATTAAATTATCTTTTAGGAAAATGATTTCGGACCGTCGGAAAGGTCTCTCCACCATCCCGAAGGTTTGAAACCTCTCTTGTGACAACACACATTGTCGGTGTATGACCATAGCACACAGAGTTCAACCTCACACCAACTACTCTACCCGTCAAGGAGGATGGAAAATACTCCACTATTTGTTTCAGATGCAAAGGAGAGGGTTCTAGAAGCATGTAGTTGAGAAGTTAAAGGCCTCTCAGAAACATTAAACAATCATGTGTGTTCCCAGGATACCTCATCTACCACACTCATGAGTGATTTGACGACTTCTTTTGTCATGGAGGTAGCTGGAACATACAGAGATGTGCCACTTGAGTGCCACCGAATGCAACTCAGGTAGAACACTTAGGAGAGCCACTAATCGAGGGTCTCAGTTATGTCTTTTCGGGTAGGCAGACTTATCTATCTATCTATATATAATTATAAGCCGTGATAGAATATAATAATATATAACACTAAACTATATTTTATACATACCATTTTATTTAGATAAAATATGGGGATCCAATTTTTCTTACCCTCTATCTAGCTTTATTAATAAGGTTATTTGGTCTCTTTTCAACCTCAATTTCTTCCCTAATTTTTATATTGTAATAATGGTTGATTTTTGTAAAAGTTTTGGATTTCTCAATGTGAATATGGTACTTTGTCTTGTCTAAATGTTTAGTGAGTGTAGATGGATGCACATGGTTATGTTTAATATCTACCATATCCTCTTGGATTCTAACCTTGATGGAGTGGCTTGTTTCACCTATGTAAGGTTTTTGACATGAGAAAATAATCATGTAATCACATTTTTGGTTTGCAGGATTGATGAGACATTTAACTGAATTATGGAAATTTCAAATTGTGGTTAGGGGTTTGAAAACTGCCCCAATGTTTCTCCTCTTTAAAACCCTTGCAAAAAAAATGTTGGGTCCCTTGAATATATGGTAAGAAGACTTTAAAAACCTCATTGGTTTGATCATTATCCCTACGTCATTTACTAGTGCTTTGAAAGGTTTTTATTCTGTGATGTTCCTTATAACCAATTTTCTTGATAAGATGAATTCTTTCATCCCCCAAATGATCTTCATCGAAGATATAATTGCTAAAGTGTTGAGAACCCCCAATTTTTGAGTGAGATGGTGGTGGGACTAAACATAAAGATATTGCTCAATATGGGTCTTTTTTCTTTGAAATTGGTGCACTAGACCCATTTGGTTTCTCAGTGACTCACATTTAAAAAGAGAA
>ML820413.1:0-13134 GCA_009831015.1 Picea engelmannii | reverse complement strand
ACATTTTTATTAACCATTAGGCTCACTCAGGCTGTAAGGAAGAAATCTAGAATATTATCTAAAAGATATTGTGGGAATCCAATTTTGGTTTATCTTTCATTCATAATCTTCATTAAGGTTATTTGGCCTCTTTTTAATGTTGATTTCTTCCCTCATTTTTTTTATTGTAATAATGGTTGGTTTTTGTCAAAATATATGTTTTCTCAATGAAAATATGACACTTCATCTTGTTTGAGTGTGTGACGTGTGCAATGAGCAAACATGGTTATGCTTAATATCTATCATATGATGTTGAAATTTAATCTTGATAGAGTAGCTTGTTTCATTCACACAAGGTTTTCCACATGAGCATAGAATATGTAAACACCTTTTTGGTTTGCGGGATCAATGGAGAGATTAATTGATTTAAGGGAATTTCCAATTGTAGTTAGAGGCTTGAAATATTACCCAATATTTATCCTCTTTAAAGCTCTTTCAATTTTGTCTATGTTCCCTTCAATGTATAGTAAAAAGAATTTAAAAACCTCATTCATTTAATATATTGATAAATTTTAATTGAAATATTTTTTAAAGGCAGAAAAACCTATCATAACTCAATTTTCAACCAATAATGAGGATAGTCTTTTTCTGACTGCTATTTACAAATGTAGGCTAAATAATCACCATTATTCAAGGAAAACCATGTCATTTGAAATAACCCATTGGTGTTCCATAAGTGGGTAGACTTCCACTCTTGCTAGATGCCTCTTAGCCAATCAACAGTATTTTTAGGTCTTACTCCATGATTAAAAAGAGTGATTTCAACCCATATATTATCCCCAAGATACCCAATATCCCTTGAGATCCATCACCATTGAAGCTAGGTAGAGGTCATTTTGTATCAAGTATCCACCTTGAATTAAATTGTACATGAAGTGTTGATATTATGGTATTTGATGGAGGTATTTACCTCCACGTGTAAACCTAACGAGAATAGAATATTCTGGGAAGCAAGAAGAAACCCTAATGAGTTGGCTAATAACCCTAGAAGACAAGTTGACTCAAGAGGATAATTTGTATTAGGTTATTAGCCTCTAAGAGAAGAAGTCAGCCAAAATAAATATTATATACTAAGTAAATAGGCCCCAGAATGAGAAGTCGGCCCAGGCAGTTAGCTAGAATTAGTACAAATACAAGAGGTCAGTCTTCATTCTGGCAGGCATTCTCAGAACTGCATATCTCACTTGCGCGCACTACAGATAGCCAATTTGTGTGCAAGTTTGGAGGAGAAGTTGTCATTGCAACTGCTGCAGCTAGCAGATTATGTTTTGCCTTGGACTATCTCTTGGTTATGGTTTGAACTATTTGATCATCTCTTGTTTGATGCACTATCCTTGGATAAAGGTGTGCTACCCTTTGTTTGGATATCTAGACTAGGGTTTACTTCCAGAGTGATTCTCTGTCAAGGTTAAGGTGCTCGGAGGGTGGCTTTGGCCTATGGTTGGGTGACAATAGTGATATTGTCTATGGTAAAATGAGCACATCCATCATATTCTAACAGTTTATCGGCCCAAAACTCCTTCATTCAGTCTAACCACTATAGGGGAGAATAGCCATAAGGATATTAAGCTCATTGAAGAACTGATGGTAGGGTTTCTAGTAGGAGCAGTCACCAAAGCACTGTCACTAGGATTACTAACAGGTGTAGTTGCAGAAACCCTAACCCTCTCGTTGAGGCACCTTAAGTGAAGGGATTGACCTAATTTCTAGATATACCAGTGCACCCTAGCCTAGTGCATCTCCTAGTACTCTCAGCAAGCCAAGATGTCAAGTTTGACTTTTTGGTCAAATCTAAGGGTTGACCAAGTCAAAGAAGCCATGACTTACTCTATGAGGTCAAAAAACAAGTTAGATGGATATTCTAACTTCAGAGCATGGAAGACAAGGATTGACCTCATCCTTGCCAAGAATAAAGTGTTGGATATCGTGAAAGGAAAGATTGTGGAACTAGAATTTGAAGAAGGAACCGCAGAACGTTGCAGTTATGGAGAAGTTCAAAGACGATGATATCAATTCCATGAGTATCATAGTGGACTCTATAAAATACCACTTGATACCCTACATCTCCCATATTGACTCATCGAATAGGATGTATGATGCCCTAACAAACCTCTTCTTAGTCAGAAACATTGGACAAGTAATGAGTCTGAAGAATGAGCTCCATGACATGAAGATGAATGATGATGACAACATAACATCATACTTTGTGAAAATATCTCAGTTAAGAGATCAACTAAAAGCTATTGAAGACATCATTTCAGAGAAGGAATTGGTAAACATAGTACTCAATGGTCTTCCCAAGACGTGGGATGCATTTTCTGCAAGCATGAACACAAGGAAGGAGTATCCTACATTTGAAGAACTTTGGACTTGTTGTTCTCAAGAAGAATCAAGGATCATTGCAAACGAGAAACCCCAAAATAAGTACGATGATCAAGCCTTCACAACAAGGTTCAAGGATTTCAGGAATAAAAAGAAGTTTGGCTCCAAGAAGAAAACAAATCAAGAGAAAGATATGTCAAGGATACAATTCTTCAATTGTCAAAAGTATGGTCACTACAAGAATCATTTTCCCGAGTTAAAGAAAAGGAAGGAAACACATGAAGCATCAATTGTCGAAGAAAGGGAACCCTCAAAGAAAACCAAGCACGAAAAAACAAAATTCTTCTTCTAAAGACAAGGTAACAATACTCTTCATAGTTCATGTACATACCATGTTTTCGGTACATACCTTGCATATATATATTTTTAGAAGATAATATTTTCAAACAGAAACTATGCTTATGGAAGAAAAAAAAGATAAGGATTGCTATCACTATGAATATAAGACAAGCTGCAAGATAAGCTGAAATCAGAAAGAAACCTAGAAGAAGTAAAGACATAAAGAAGTCAACAATCAAGAGGAAATTGGAAAAAGAATTGTAACACTTTGCAGAAGGCAATAATGATGCAGACGAAAGTGTGGACTCTCCTTGATGGAGGGAGCCAATTATATATTACCAAAAGAAGATCATGCATTCATACATGAAGCAAGTATTAGGAGGGAGATAATCCTATTATCCATTAAAGGTGATAAAGTATATATCCATGGTAGCAGCCATGAAAAGAAGTATGTGTTCAGTTTGACCTTAAAAGAAGTCTTCTTCGAAAAGAAGCCTTAAAGAATCCTTGGTTATCCATCCACTTCCATTATCCTACTATGAAATCTTCAGAGCATGGAATATATAGAAAACTCCATGGACCCAAGATCTAAAGAGAAACATGAGGAAGAACATGAAGATTCCAAGAAAGAAAGAAAAGCCAAAACAACCAGTCATTGTATCGAGAATCACAAGATTACTAGCCTGATATGAACTCACTAAAAAAAATCAAGTAGAGGTACTGAAAGTTGTGATGAAAAACAGTGTCTTATGAATGCAAGCATTGTGATATCCAGAACTAGAGGTTATCCTAGATGGAGGGAGAAGACTATGATGATTACTTGTTCCAGTAAACAAGATATATCTCTACATGAGCCATTATATCGTCCACAATATCCATAGTTTGGAATTGACATCAGATGAATGCAAAGACTTTTCTCCATAATAATTGAACAAAGAGCATATGTAGAGAAACCTCAATGCTTTTAGGTATACCAGAAAGAGACCCTTGTATGCAGATGGAAGAAGACAACTTGCTGGAGAACCTCCAATGCATAGAAAAAGCATGGTGAAGACTTTCTATAACAAAGATATTGTATCAGAATGATTACTCAGAAGATCAGGATGATGGATTGCCAATCCATGGCAAAGATCTCACGATGACAGAAGAAGTGCCACATGGATATGTTCCAGTTTGAGCCTTTCCACAATGTTATGAGATAATGGGGAACAAAAGATGAATCCAATAATGACACACTATACTGATCAGAGCTATATGAAGCCTTCAGAGAAAATCGTGTTCAAGAAATACCAAAGTACTTTGAGATCAAACATTACATTCTCCATGATGAAGTCCAGAAAAGAGAAGTGGTTCTCCAATATATATATATATATATATATATATATATATATATATATATATATATATATATATATATATATATATATATATATATATATATATATATATATATATATATATATATATATATATCTCCACAGATGAGAAGATAAGTAGAAATTTTGGTAAAGCCTCTATCCAAGATGAAAGAGTTTGCGTACTCAAGCTGGAGCTTGTGGAGATGACTTCCCTATTGAAAAAGGAAGAGATGACTCCCGGGTTGGGAGGGAGCACTGATTTTTTATTGATTTATGGACAGTCATTTTTCAGTTTGAAAAATGGTCTAGGATGAGCAGTTCCTTTCCAGTTCGGAAAATGGTCCAAATCGAACGGTCATTTTTGTAATGAAAAAGGTTCTATGGATTGTTGATGTACCATATACATTGATTTCCCATTGTGGTTGACATGGGGAATGGTCTAGGGAAATATCTCTTCTTGAGGGTTACTCAAGAAGACTAGCTCGCCTCGCCGAACAATCATTCTTTCGAAGCTCACAGTTGTGAGCAATTTCGAAGAATGGTTCATTTTGGAGGTTGGTGTAGGACAGTCATTTCCTTAGGAAATGGTCTGAACAGTCATTCCTTAGGGAATATTCATTCTCTCCAGGTTTCTCTTTGTTTAGTACCAGAGGAATGGCCCAGGGTGGGGAATGGTCTAGGTTCAACAATCAGGGACATGCATTCCCTAGGGCAGACTCATTCTCTCCAGGTTGCGCTTTGTTTAGTGTTGGAGGAATGGCCTAGGGTGGGGAATGGTCCAGACTTAGAAATCAGGACAGTTATTCTTCCTTGCTTGAGAATAATAGTCCATATATCTCGTCATTGATGTTTGAACTAATGAGGGAAGATGCTCTTCTAGATCTCACATATGTGAGTGGAAGAATAGCCTAGATGATTCAGTTTATATCATAACATTGTTTTTGTGCAGGTTGATATCAGATGATTGTTATGAAGACTGTATGTCTCTAGACAGTAGATGTATACTACTATGGTGGATGTGTTCCACTATTTGTGACTATACATCACTGATCAAGTACTTGTGTGCTACTTGGTGTGGTAGTGTACCACTAGATCATAGTCGTGTATTACTATGGATAGACACAATTGTGTTCTATTGAATGATATTGTTCTGATTTCCTTGAATACTATCATCAGTGTTGGAAATGATTATTAGCTATATCAATGGACATAGATTTCCCAGACGAAAAATGGTTCAGGACATTTATTATTCTATGACATATGTTCGGATTAGAAGAATGGCTCTTGTGTCACTCTATGGAGTGAGTGACTTATCCAACATCATGTCTAATTACTCAGATGGAGTATGGTTTCGAGAGATGATGCAGCTGATGACATTGATGGTGATGATGGTACTCATGATCTATTCATGAGATAGTCTATACAACTATGTTGATGCTACCGGGTGAATGGTATGTTTGTGCTCAAGACCATTACTTGTAATACCTCCCTAGCTAGGAGGGAGTGTTGATATTATGGTAGCTGTAGGAGGTATTTACCTCCACATGTAAACCTAATGAGAATAGAATATTCTGGGAAGCAAGAAGAAACCCTAATGAGTTGGCTAATAACCCTAGAAGACAAGTCGGCTCAAGAGGATAATTTTTGTTAGGTTATTAGCCTCCAAGAGAAGAAATAGGCCTGAAGAAATATTATATACTAAGTAAATAGGCACCCAGAATGAGAATTCGACCCAGGAAGTTATCCAGAATTAGTATAAATACATGAGGCTAGTCTTCATTCTGGAAAGCATTCTTAGAACTGCAGATCTCACTTGTGTCCATTGCAGTTAGCCAGTTTGTGCACAAGTTTGGAGGAGAAGTTGTCGTTGTAGTTGCTGCAGCTAGCATATTACGTTTTGGCTTGGAATATCTCTTGGTTATGGTTTGGACTATCTGATCAGCTCTTGTTTGATGCACTATCCTTGGATAAAGGTGTTATACCCTTTGTTTGGCTATCTAGCCTAGGTTTTTCTTCCGTAGTGATTCTCTGTCAAGGTTAAGGTGCTCGGAGGGTGGCTTCGGCCTATTGTTGGGTGACAATAGTGATATTTTCTATGGTAAAATGATCACATCCATCATATTCTAACATGAAGGATACTATACCCAATTACACTTTTACCTCATGCCCAAAAAGATTAAGTATACTTTTATATACATAACTAACTATATTTATAAGTTTGAATGCTAATAGAACTAATGTTGACTAGGAGCACCTAACCACCTAATATCTTCTTTTGCCTACCTTGTCCTTGTCAATCATGGAATGAATTCTTCATTCGATTGGAAGTGACATGGCTTTTGGGGCTAGGTCACCTGAGTAAGACAAGAAGAAGTGAAAGGAAAGGAGAGGGGAGGGAGATTACTTAAGAAATCAAGGATGGATTCGCATGCCAATGATTTCCTTGAATGGAAAAACTAACAAGCCGACTAGGGATATAGATTTTTTGGTACGGGGTTGGATGCAAAAACCAAGAATGTCACACTATATCTATAATATCTTTGTTAGGGCTCACGTTTACGCATGTTGAGTGGTATCTAAGAAATCCATGTCCCCTCTTGTTAGGAGATGAGTCCACATTAAAATGTTTAGGGTTATCTTTTGGTCTGCAACAAGGAACACTTTTCATAAAAGGATGAAGTAACAGAAGTGGAGAGGCATGCATAAAGAGGTTGGTTTGGTTGGGCACTTTCCTTTAATTCCAACCATCCAACTAACTATTTATTTCCTAACCCTTTCCCATAAGTAGCAAGCTTAAGTAAAAGACCAGGGATGAAGATACGATGAACCACTAAAAATATTAGTAAAATGCATCCTTGTGGATTGAGAAATGAACCCCAAAAATGTTCTAAAACACTTAGCCACTTCCAATTCTTATATGTAGAATGAAAAAAAATAATGGGGAAGTGCTTCATTTATAGACTCGGGAACATTGAATATTGGTGTAAAATAAAATATAATACTAAACAAAGTTTTTTTAACTATATATTTAATTAATTATTAATAAAATAAAATAAAACAAGATTAAGTTTAAAATTATTATTTTTTAACTATTGATTTATTTATAACTATTCACTTATATATACATAATTAACTCTCTCTATATGAGCTTTATATTTATATTTATTTAAAATGTTATATTTTGAAAGGTGCATCATAAACTATTTAATAATTAATGTTGATTATAGTTTATTTAGTATTACTATTATTGGGTATGTGTTATATTATTTGCACGACTAGACCTAGTTTCCATGTTGTGTCTAGTGCACAAGGGCGGAGGAGGCACTAGCCTTGGTAGGGGGCACAGTGCCCCCAACATTATTTTTGGCATTTTTGCATCGGGTTTTTAGTGTTTTTTTGGCACATGGTTTTCATCGATGGTTTTCTAATTCTAGTTAAAGAATTATGGTTCTTGACTAATCTAGTTCAATGGATTAGGGGTTTTGGATGTCGCTGGATCCTATACATATTGTATTGTAAACAATGAAGATATGATGAATAGAATATTAGATGTGCGGTTCTAAACATGTTGTTGGTTTTCTCAGTTTGGGTTTCTAGGGTAAAATCTTTGTGTAATGTGTGTTTGTGCCATTGTATCTTTCCTGTTTTATTAAGAATCTATTTGCAGTAATTTATTGTACAAGGTTAAAATCTACATTTGGTATCAGAGCAATTATTGGATTTAGGGGGATGAATTTGCGGCTAAGGGTTTGGATCGGGTCTATGATAAACCTTGTTACAGTGGGAGATCTGCGATATTGAATCTTCAGGTGAAAATAAATGGCAAGAAACTCGAAAATAGAGATTGTGAAATTTAATGGGAAACATTTTGAGTTGTGGAAGCTCAAAATGGAAGATATGTTGGTGGAAAAATATCAATGGATCATTGTAGATCCAGGTACTACACCTACATGAAAGTCATTAGAAGAATCAACAAAGTTGGATCATAAGGCGAAGAGCACAATCTAGTTGTGTATCTCAGATTCATTATTACTAAATGTGTTAGGGGAAGCTACAACCAAGGATTTATGGAATAAGTTAGGGGATTTGTATCATTCTAAGTCCCCGGTAAACAAATTTTTCATGTGGAAGAAGATGTACAACCTGAGGATGAAAGAAGAAGACTCAGTGACATAGCATATTAACGTCTTCAATACAATGGTAAGTCAGCTATTGTCTATTGATATTAATAATTCTTTATGAAGATAAGTGTATTAGTTTATTGTTATTTTTACCATACTTGTGGGATGGTCTGGTTGTGGCCATAGGTAGTAATAAAACTATTTTAAGTTTTGATGATGTGGTCTCATCCTTGTTGTGGAAGGAGATGAGACGAAAAAACATGGAAGGATATAGCACATATGCGTTATTTGCAAGAGGACTCTCCCAAGAAAAAAATAGATCTAATTCCTCAAGTGGGAGAAATAAATCTAAGCGAAGATCTAAATCTCCCAAAAACATTGTAAAGGTATGCGAGAGATGTGGAAAACAAGGGAATTATAACAAGAAATGTAGATCCAAAAGTGTTGAGAGAGGGAAGGGATCTGATGATACCCCTTATACAAAAGAAAAAACCTTCGTAGAAGGAGGAGATGTGTACTTTGATTCTTCAATCACACATGCATATCATGAGGCAATGTTGGTTGACTACGGTGAATCCTTTCATATGACTCCTCATAGGGAGTGGTTTTGTGAATATGAAAAGTATGATGGAGGTGATGTTTTCCTAGGTGATGACTTGATATTCAAAATAATAGGGTGAGGAAAATTCAAGTTGAATCTTGTGGATGGAAGGATTAGAACACTCCACGGTGTTCTACACATCCTAGAATTGGCCAAAAATTTGATTTCTCTAAGAAAAATGGACAATGCAAGGGTAAGAATCGTGTTTGAGAAAGAAACCTATAGGATGGTTCGAGGAGCAATGGTCTTGCTGAAGGGAGTTCAATTTGGAAATTTGTATAAGATGTAGGGAAACACTATTAGTGATGGGTGCAATAGTTCCATTGTTCCTGAGATTGGAGTTGAAGAAGAAAAAAATCTTATATTCTCTGGAGAAAATACTATGTTGTGGCATCAAAGATTGGGGCATATCGGAAAGAAGGGCCTTTGACTACTACATAGTAAAGGTATGGTTGAAGCTATGTATAACTACTCTCTGTATTTTGTGTTATGTGAACATTGTGTATATGGGAATAAAAATCAGGTAAGATTTCCCTTTGGTGCAACGATGATCTGAATCGGATCTGAAAATAATAATTGGCTATCGATGCAGGACTCTGAGATGATCATCATAGGTAAATTTTAAGGCTATGGATGAAGAAGGAGAACAACTTTTTGGTGTGAAGGGCCCCATGCCATCATGATTGATGTCCATTTTTGTATGTGATGTATGTAAATTCATGCAACATATTTTAAATAAATAATGATACTTCATGAGACCCTTTCCTAGTGGAAGAAAATAAAAACAAATAAAGAAAGGAAGGAGTAATAAACTGAAGAGAAGTTGAAGCATCAGGGATAATTGACCGTCCAACTAACCTCTCAGTTGACTTAGTCTGCTATAATATGTTTCCCCACAATGGAAAATGGGTTCTTTGGTTGTGAATGAGGTAGAGAGGTTTCCCATACATTACTGAGGAGCATAGAGATGAACCAGAGAATCTGTAACTTGCCCATTGCTAAATAATAAATATCCTTGCCAAAGCCAAAAGAATCATTGGTTTTCCTATTTGGGTTTCCAGGGTAAATTTTGAGCTTATATGTGATGACAATTTGTGATTGCATTGTTCATTAATGGTTAATGTGTGCATTGTAACTTAATGGTTGTTTGTGTTTTATTTAGCAAATGGAATTTCGTACCAGTTTGGATTTGAGCTTGTTTTATATGAATCTAGTCATTATGAGTTTGTAAGCCAACCTAATAGCTCTTTAACCATAGTCGTGCATTGATTTTGAGTTGGGAATTGACTACCATCATTCCCAAGCCATTGTTATTTCAATGGGGGTTTCTAATTTATTTTTTAGAGTCATTGGGTTTATTATTGACTTTTTGGGGCATTGTACTTTTTCCCATAAATCATACACGGAGTATCTTCATAAGCCTGGGGTTGTCTGGGTGTTTTTTAGACACCAGTGAACCATATACACATTTTTTCAAATTCAACTGCTATCAATTTTTCCCCATATGTTTTACCTTTTCGGTGAACATTAAAAATCAACTCGCATACATTTTTTGTTGATGTGGGTTTCCAAAATTTCTTGGGAGTTTTTTTTCATTGTGGGTTACCAAAAATCGACCCCTTGAAAAATTTTACTTCACAATTGGTAGTTAAATTCTACCTCTGGTTTATACTCTTCATTGTTGGCCGACCCAACTCACCTTTGAGTGTTTCAACTCCATCATGGAACATTTTCCTCTTTTTCAATTGATCGTCAACAACTTCCAGTCGACTAGATCTTCCCACGGTTCGACTAGGATTTCCTGTGGTCGGTTTGACTCGACTTGGTCGACCCGAATTTGATTGAATCAACTTGGTCGACTTGTATTACTTTGACTTGAATCTTGGAATTCCGACTTCCCCCTCACATGGTTGATTCAATTGGGGATGGTCAACTGGTTTGTTTTTCCTGGCCGACCCGACTTTGACATTGCTAGTCACATTTTCTATAAGCTGATGAGAACTATGATTATATTTTTTTTGTAGAGGACTTTGTGTTGGTGATATGGGTAGAATATAAGACTCTCATTTATGGATCAAATGAGGGCAGAGGTAATTTTACGGTTGGTGAATAGTGATGTGTTTGGACTTATGTCAGTTCCATCACTGGGAAAATATATGTACTATGTCTCATTTATAGATCACTTCTCAAGGAATACATGGATTTACTTCCTCGGAAAGAAATATGAAGTCTTTGACAAATTCAAAGAGTTTAAGAATCTTGTGGAGAATCAGATAGAGAAGATAATTAAGGTGCCAAGGATGGATAATGGTGGAGAATTCAAATGAATTCTAAGAATTATGTAAGATGTGCAGAAGAGAAAGGCAGAAGACTACTTCATATACGCCTTAGAGGAATGGAGTTGCAGAAAGGATGAGTAGGACATTGATAGAAAAAACAAGGTGCATGTTCAATGGTGCCAGGTTAGGAAAAGAATTATGGGCAGAGAAAGTGGGTATTGCATGTTACCTGGTCAATCTATCACCCTCGTCAACACTGGATGAAATGAATCCACACAAAGTATGGACTGGTAAGAAACCCTCTCTCACACTTTTCAGGGTATTTGGTTGTGATGCCTATGTTCACGTTCCAAAGGAAAAATAAGATTAAGCTACATAAAAAGGTTGATAAGTGTATCTTTATTGGGTATAAATATAGTCTGAAAGGTTATAAGTTTTGGAACCCAGAAACTAAAAAGGTAGTGTATAACCAAGATGTTGTATTTAGAGAAATCAAAGATGTTGTCAAACAAGAAGTCCTACCAAATGAGGAAGAATCAAAGAAAATAGAGTTTGAATTGAAGGATAACGAATCCGACTCTACAGAAGAATGGGAATAAGAAGAAGAATATCCTCATACTCCAGTATTGAGGATATCAGTTTGGGAAAGAAGAAAACCCGAAAGGTATACTCCACCCGAATTTTGTTCAAATTTTTCTTTGTTTATTACTAAAGATGATCTTAGAAATTTTAGGGATGTAGTGGATTCAGAGGATGAAAAAATATAGAAAAAGGCCATGATTGAAGAAATGGTAGCCTTGTATAAGAATGAGGCTTGGGATCTAGTGGAGTTTTCAACTAGAAGAAATCATGTTGGAAAAAAATGGGTGTTTAAGAAGAAGTTAAATGCAAAAGGTAAAGTGAAGAAACACAAATCTCGATTAGTTGCAAAAGGTTATTCCTAGGTAGAGGGAATTTACTCTAGTGATATTTTTTCTCCTATTGACAAGTTAACTTCAATTAGATTTATTTTATCTATTGTTTTTGCTTTTAATTTTGAAGTAGAACAAATGGATGTGAAGACAACATTCCTACATAGTGATATGGAAGAAGAAATCTACATGAAGCAACCAAAAGGATTTGTTGTGAAGGGAAATAAAGAGAGATGGTATGCAAGCTGAAAAAGTCCCTTTATGGGTTAAAGAAATCACCAAGGACGTGGTATAAAAAATTTGATACTTATATATCGGGACTTTTCTTCACAAAGATTAAAGCAGACCATTGTGTATATTTCAAATTAATCAGTGATAATATTATTTACTTGGTCTTGTATGAGGATGATATGTTGTTGATAGGAAACGACAAGGAGATTATCCAGGATGTGAAAACTTAGTTGTCCACTAAGTTTGACATGAAGCATCTTGGTGTTGCAAATTTCATTTTGGGCATAGAAATTGAAATAGATCGGGAAAAAAGGAAAATATGGTTAAATCAAAGGAAATATGTTGAGACAATATTGAAGAGGTTTATATTAAGAAATGTAAATCAATTAGGGTCCCTATTCCCATAGGTGTAAAGTTATCTGCAAATCAATATCCCAAGACATAGGAAGGGGAAGAGGACATGTCCCATGTTCTGTATACTAGTGTTGTTGGAAGTTTGATGTATGCAATCGTCTGTACTAGGCTGGACATTTCACATGTAGTGGGATTTTTGAGCAGGTATATGTCAAAACCAAAAGGATCATTGGACAACAATAAATAGGGTTTTCATGTATTTACATGGCACTACTAGTTATGGATTGTGCTAACAAGGAAGACCAGGATTGGACAAAGTGTTGGACATACATGGATTTGTTGATGCAGACTAGGTTGGAGATCTAGATTGTAGAAGATATGCAAGAATGGGGTGTTCACTCGGTGAACCTATGACATAATGCCTTCATTTGTGGGATATTAAAGAATACCCCTAATTTCACTAGATATTGATAAATACCTCCCAAAATACTTTGGTTGTACCCCCCTCCCAATACATATTTATAATAAAATAAACCCCTATTTTTACTTGATACCCCTTTTTATACCCCCTAAGACCCC
>ML820412.1:30942-72316 GCA_009831015.1 Picea engelmannii | reverse complement strand
GAACGCATAGGCCTTATTAACCCTGTACGAGGAAGAACGATCCCATTTAGGTCCAAGATAGTAGTGTTGTGCGATAAATAAGTCGACGGATGAGATCTCATCGGAGTGAACCATAGTCATTCACAACCATTAGATTGATGAAATTAACGCAGGCATTACATGCCTTGCCCTCTCTCATCGTGAGCAACGAGAAATTGGGATTGTAAGCCCCAAGACCCAAAAGAACGAATCTGGACCGTTAGATTTCGGATCACATTACCCGACAACCGTTGAATCCGGAAAAGCTACGCAGGGGTAGACGCGCGAGGGAGTGATTTGAGCCATTAGATCTGTAGTAGAAATCCCGTAAACCGTTGGATCGGGAAGAGTTGCACCGGAGCTAAACTCTAGCGTGCAGAGGAAGAGTCCTAGCCGTAGATCTCGGTAGGACATGTGTCGGCGTTCTGGGAGGCATCGGGATTTCACTCATCGGGGATTTTAGGAGTGTAGAACCGTTGCACAATGAAATCGCGATACGCAATTTCCCGATTGAATCTGGACCGTCCATTATGCATGACGCGTGTCAGGAGATCCGGAGGGGAATCGGGATATTTGCCATCGGGAGATCGACATTCCCGTGGACAAGTACCCGGGGAAATCCAAGTGAAAACCCCGACAAGATCTGAGCCGTCAAACAACAGGGACACGTGGCAGAGGATCCCAGAGAGTCAGAGTTCGGCATATCGGGGTTTTTGAATACATAGAACTCTTTCCATCCGGAATCGCGATCCGCGATTTACCGATAGGATCTGAGCCGTTCAGGACGAGGACGCGTGTCAGAAGATCCCGAGGGTTCGGGGTTCGGCAATTCGGGATTCTCGATGACAAGAAACTCACGACAGGGGGAATCGCGAAATCCCGAAACGCGACGGTCCCCTAGTTATAGCACCCCAGTGGAGGACAGGTGTCACTCCACGCCATCATAAGAAGTGTGGGCCATAGGCGCCGGAACAAGGGACAAATGTCGGAAGATCAAGCTTGGCCGTGAGTTCACGCCCAGTGGCATCGAGGATCGGGGAATCGGAATTGCGAAGGCATGTGCATCGCGCCATCATAAACCCCGAAACCTCGATGGGTAGCTATAGAGTGGTGGACATATGGTAGAAGGTCACATGAGAACGGAGCTAGCCTAGAGGGCTAATGCGTTAGGGGCATATCGGGGATCGGAGAATCGCGAGTTTCGAGGACCCGTGAATTGCGACATCAAGAAACCCGAAACTCCGATAGGAGTTGCCTGAGAGGAAGTAAGATCCCGGCCGTAAAGGCAGTGAACCACAGGCTTGGCCTGGGGTGCTAATACGTGAGGAGCGCATCGGAATACGGAGGATCGCGAGTCATGGGGGTGAATGAGTTTGACATTAGAAACCCCAAATCCCGATATTTAACCAGGGGTTGGCATTTCGCAAATGCCGGTTTTTTGGATATTTCTCACTTGTGGGAGATTAATCCAAAGTTTTTAAAAATTATGATAGTGGGTGTGTTACATAGAACCTGAGACATAGAGGATTGATTGTGAAGGAGTACACAGAGGAGTTTTATAAGTTGAATATTAGAGCTGGACAAAGAGAAAGAGACGACGATAAAGTTTCCAGGTACATTAATGGCTTGAGGTATGATATCCAGGATGAAATCAGTATGGTGATAGTTAGGATAGTAGAGGACAGATATCAAATGGCGTTGAAGGCATAAGAGAAGTTGGCTAGGAAGCAGAGTCAATAGAATTGAGGTCGAAGTTTGAATAGAGGCAAGGGAGTTTCCCAAGAGAAGGCACACAAGCCTAAGGATGAGGTGGAGAAATCACATAGTCACTTTGAGAGAGGAGGAAGTTCCCGAGGAAGGTAGAGTGGTGGTAGAAGTTCTTTTCCTAGAGGAAGAGGAAGAGGCAAAGGAGGAGAAGTGATATGTTATGTCTATGGAAAGACAAGACATATGTCTTGGGATTGTTCTAGGAGAAATAAAGGAGGTGAAGCTCACATCTCAGAAGCGCAGAAGCGAGATGTTGAGACAAAAGGTGCAGAGGATGGAAGATCCTTGATGATGAAGAAGGTTCTTTTGAAGCAAGAACCAGAGACCGAAAAACTAGTACAAAGGAAACATTTGTTCAGGACAACTTGCAAAACGAAGGACGGAGTTTGCAAGGTGATAATTGACAGTGGGAGTACTGGCAACTTAGTATCCACAGAGATGGTGGAGAATCTAGAGTTGGAGACGACTAGACATCCGACGCCATATAAGGTCTCATGGTTGTAGAAAGGTCATCAGGTAACAAACACTAAACAATGCCTGGTTGAATTTAAAATAGGAGGATATAGGGATGAGATTCTATGTGATGTGATTCCTATGGATGTTTGTCATGTTTTGTTGGGGAGACCCTCGCAGTATGACACAAATATTATTCATGATGGGAGGAGAAACACTTACACCTTGGAGAAGAATGGTAGAACACACATGTTGCTTCCAATTGAGGAAAAAAAGGTGAAAGAGGAAGGCAACACGAGCATACTCCTCATGAGTAGGAAGGAACTCTTGAATGAAGTAAAGAGGGAGCAAGAGATGCAGTTTTCTATAGTGAGGAATCTGAGAGTTATCCTTACCAATACTTCACTGGAAGATTTTCCTGAGGAAGTTTAGGAGTTGTTAGAGAATTTGGCTGACATTATAGTGGATGAGTTGCCAAACTCATTGCCACCTATCAGAAGCATCAGTCATCACATTGACTTAATACTAGGAGCAAGCCTGCCAAATAAAGAAATGTACAGATTGGCACCTCGAGAGAATGAGGAGGTGAAGAGTCAGGTTCAGGATTTGTTAGACAAAGGATTGGTCTGAGAAAGCTTGAGTCCATGTGCAATACCAACTGTATTAAGTCCAAAGAAGGATGGAGGATGGAGAATGTGCACAGACTCAAGGGCCATAAATAAGAGTACCATTAGATACAAATTTCCATTGACAAGGATGGATGACTTGATGGATTGCCTTAGTGGAGCGAACTATTTTTCAAAAATAGATTTGAATAGTGGATATCACCAGATTAGGATGAGAGAGGGTGATGAGTGGAAAACAACATTCAATACGAATGAGGGGTTGTATGAATGGTTTGTTATGCCGTTTGGCTTAACAAATGCCCTGAGTACTTTTATGAGGTTGATGAATGAAGTGTTGAAGGATTTCATTGGTAAGTTCGTGATTATATATCTGGATGATATACTGGTATTTAGAAAGATTAAGGAAGAACACTTGAGACATTTGACATTGGTGATGAGGAGTTTGCAGAAAGATAAGTTGTTGATTAATCTAAAAAAGTCCTCTTTCATGAATTTAAAACTCATTTACTTGGGTTTTGTCATTTATTCAAATGAGCTGAAGATGGATCTCGAAAAGGTGAGAGCAATCAGAGAATGGCCGTCACCAAAGAATATCTTTGAGGTAAGAAGCTTCCATGAGTTAGCAATTTTCTATCGGAAGTTCATCATAAATTTTAGTGGGATTAGCGCTCAAATGATGGATACAGTGAATAAGAGACACAAGTCTTTCAAATGGACAGAAGAGGATGGGAGGAGCTTCAACATATTGAAGGAGAAGATAACTAAACAACCGATTCTGGTTTTGCCAGATTTCAGAAAGACGTTTCAAGTAAGATGTTATGCGAGTGGAGTTGCAATTGGAGCGGTCTTAAGCCAAGACAACAAAGTTGTTGCATATTTCAGCGAGAAGCTGAATGAAGCCTAAAGGAAGTAATCCACATATGACTAGGATTTATATGCCATAATTCAAGCCTTGAAGAAATAGAGACATTATCTCGTACCGAAGGATTTTGTTTTGTATAGCGATAATCACGCCTTACAATTCATAACCAAACAAAAGAAGTTAAACCGGAGACATGCTAAGTGGATAGAGTTTATGAAACATTTCACTTTTGTCATTAAACATATTTCTGGAAATGCTAACAAGGTTGTTGATGCATTGAGCAGGATAATTCTGATTCTACAAGAATTTCAAGTTAAGACCTTGGGCTTTGACCACCTTAAGGAAATGTACCACAATGATCTAGAATTTGGAGAAGCATATGAAGCATGTGTGAATCCTGTGCTCAGAGACAAAAGCTAGTGGGCCAAATATCTGATTCAGTATGGGTTTCAGTTCAAAGGATGCCAATTGTGCATACCAAGATGCTCGATGAGGGAGAATTTTCTAAAGGAAAATCATAGTGGAGGTCTAGCCGGACACTTCGGCAATGACAAAACATTTGGTCAATTAGCCAGTTCATATTATTGGCCGGGTATGAGAGTAGAGGTGAATAAATTTGTGAGCAACTGCAAGATTTGTCAGTATGCCAAGGGGAAGAAGTAGAACACTAGGTTGTATCAGCCATTGCCTATTCCAGAGAGTCCTTGGGATGCAATAAGCATGGATTTTGTGTTGGAATTGCCAAGAACACAAAGGGGAAGTGATTCCATATTTGTGGTGGTGGACAAATTTTCAAAGATGGCACACTTTATCCCATGTCAGAAGACCAATGATGCAATGCATGTTGCAATTTTTTTTTTCAAATAAGTTGTGAGACTCCATGGGTTGCCTAGGAGTATAGTTTCAAACAGGGATACCAAATTTGTTGGTCATTTCTGGAGGACGTTGTGGAAAAAGTTGGGAATAGAGCTATCTTTTAGTTCTGCATATCATCCACAAACGGATGGACAGACTGAAGTGGTGAATAAGAGCCTAGGAGATTTGTTGAGGAGTTTGGTCACTGAACACCATAGTCAGTGGGATCAAATTCTAGCACAAGCCAAGTTTGCATATAATTTCTCAGTGAACAGGAGCACTGGGAAGAGTCCATTTCAAATAGTTTATGGGATGAATCCGAGAGAAGTGTCAGAGTTAAGAGATCTGAAGCAAATTGAGTTTAGAAGCGCGAGAGCCGAAGATTTCGCTGCAGAAATGCAGGAACTTCACAATCAGATCAAGGGGAAATTGAAGAAGAGTAGCAGTGAATACAAACGCAGAGCTGATCAATACAGGAGAAAGATTTAATTTGAAGTTGGAGATCAAGTTCTAGCACATCTGAGGAAAGAAATATTCCGGAGGGGAACAAACGATAAGCTAAAATTGAAAAAGATAGGGTTGTGTAAAATCCTGAGGAGGTTTGGCGAGAATGCTTATGAATTAGAACTACCAGAAGATGTGGGTATATTGCCCATATTCAACATTGCAGACCTGTATCCTTACAGGGAGGATGGAGTTGAAAGATCTGAAGATCAAGGGAGGATCCAGTGGGAGAAACAAATTCCTATAGCAGAGAAGCCGCAAATGGAAAAGATCATAGATCAGTGTGCTGGTAAGAAGACCAGAAGGAAGACGTATTTTGAATACTTGGTAAAGTGGAAAGGATGACCAGTAGAATATGCCATTTGGGTTGGTGAAGCAAAGATCCAGAAGCATGGAAAATCAGTGTAGGAGCTCATGGACAGGAGTCCATGAATTTTTTAGCCAAGGGAGTATGATGCAAGAGCATCGCCAACAAAGCACAAGCGTGAAAGATAGCTAGGCGCACTAGCACATATTTTGAAACATTTTGAATTTCAAAAGATCAGTGTATTAATGTAATATCTGACAAACGTTTTGAGTCGTGAATGTCTTTAATGATCGAAGGATGAGCCATCACGTAAGATTGATGGGGAATGCATTTTTCTTTAATGTGAAGGATCACAATACAGATTTGGAGCTTGCGCTCTTATCTGTCTGACTCGATATTTATTGTAATAAGTGTTAAGTAGTTTATAGCATTCAATTCCATTAAGATAACATAAAGTAGTTGGAGGGAAGGCTCGAAGATCACCTCTTTGTATAAAGCTTTGTAATATATTACCCAGTAGAGGTTGGTTTATGATCGTTGTTTCTGTGGATAGAGGAGAACCGAGCAATAGCTGAATCTACCTTGTATAGGTTAAGGAGTAGTGAAGAACAATGTATGTATGTATACAAGTTTCAATTGGATGAATATAACAAAGATATATTGTCCCAAATGTGTGCTGATTATGTGTCTATCTGAATGAATGGTAGAGTTTATGTTATTTTTCAATACTCTGTTATTTATGTTCTTAAATCTATGACTTCATTTTCTTTGTTGAATGTATGAGTCATTGTGAGTGGTAGATAAGTTTCAATCATATCTTTTCACTGAGTGAGTGCAAGGTGTGCATGGTGTCCGCAAGGAGTGCGTGACCGAGTATGTTTCGACTCGAAATCTCGGAAGAGATAGTGAAACTCATATGTATGCAAGGAGTGCATCGACGTCCACAATGAGTGCGTGATCGATTTTTCAGACTCAAAAGCTTAGGAGGGATAGTGTGATTTCAGTCACGAGAGACATAAGCGGTTGGAGAACAATTGTCAGGACTGCAAAGCCATCCGCAAGGAGAAGTTGGGTGTGGAGGAGATTTGTTGCAAGGTGTGCATAGATTGAAATCTTGACTAAGTGTCAAGGAGATTGTTCAGAGGAACAAAGGAAAAATCGAAGAAGGAAAGATCAGGAGGGAGAGCAACGGATTTCTTCAAGGAGAGAAGTCCCCGGAGTCTTCACTGAAAGTTAGTGAATGAGAGAATTTGTTCTTGGAGGGAGGTGAACGATTCCAGACCATCAGATCTGGTAAAGTTGCGAGGAGGATAGCCATGAAGTGTTTTGGTACTTCAGAGTTCGACAAGTTTGAGGACTTGACGAAATCAAAGTCGCGAAGTCCGAAGTCGCGATTCAATCTTGACCATTGATCGCAGAAGAGCACGTGACAACAGATTAAGGAGTTCGAGAATCGGAAGATCGAAGATTTGTGGGCGGAAGGCCTGGAGTTTCGTGAAGTCGCGAAGTCTGAACCCTAGTGGGGCTGACAAATCTGAGGAGACGTGTGGTAGAAGTTCGAAACCTCAGAGAAGAGTGCTTCAGAGAGAGTTGAGGGAATGATTCATGATATCCCCGGAGTTCGAACCGCGAAGAGGTAAACCCATGGTCACTTGTGGAAGAAACCTGTGTGTGTGGGTAGAGTAATTTCGGGTGCTCATAGAGACCCAAGGAGTCGCTCCAACTCAGTATTTCAAATGATCCAAGACCGGGAGGTCGAGCAACCCTTTGGAGGGAAGGGGGTTTGCGCTACACTTGAAAAAAAACTACATTTACAAAAAAAAATAAACCTAAAAAAAAGTTAAAAGGTAAAAGATTAAACTTGCATAATAGGTGGAAGATTATGCAATCTTTTTAAATCATGTTAATTTAATTTGAAAATAAAATTCTATGTTTTTAATTATTTTTTTTTACATATAAGATACTTCAAAAACTCAAAGTTAAAGTTAAAAATGTTTTGAGAGCTTTAGAAATAAAACAAACATTTGTGATAAGACATTATTGTTTAATTTATCCTTTCAAATTTTTAGTTTAGTAATTAAAAAATATTTTGTATTAATGTTAGTTAATACGTGGTTTTTTCAAATCAAAATGTTTACTTATTTCAATTAAAAAAGACTAATTGCTACAAGTGATATATTCCTCTAATATCAATAATAAATTACTTACGAAAGATTAATTGTTTCTATCTCTAAGTTTTAAATTTCAATCTAGTGAATTAGTTTTTAAAACTACAATACATAGTGTTAAGACAACTAACTGCTTTGCAGCTATTACTCTTGTTAAATAATACAATTATTTATAACACCCATTTTCATATATCTTTCTATATTGATAATGATTCATTAATGATTTATTATGCAATAGTATTTCTATGTTTTGACTCTTTTTTAGGGATATTTTATATTTAATTTTGTCCTAAATCCTATAAAAAAAATTGTTGGATCTACATATTTAAGTAATTACCATTTAAATAACATAAAATGTGATTTCGTGTATATATTTATATCACCATATTGTGACAAAAAAACCAAAACATAAAACAATTATACAACACTACCAATTATTAATTTTTTTTTTAAACAATTTTAAAATATAATATTTTTTTTTACTAAATAATATACACTTTTCTTTGTAATATTTAATAATTTAAACATTTTTCTTTCTAATGTTTAATAATATATAGATGCCTAAGGTATAAAAGTAATGAGTCCTCCCACTTCCGATTAAAAGCACACTGTCCATATTTTTTCAATATATTCGGATTTGAGAGGTAAGCAGTTTAACATTTTATTTATATCTTTCAAGTTGCATTCAATTTTAAGATCGCATTAGACTTTTTCAGGAGTAGTCAAATGTTTGGCACAATATTAAAATAGTGATCTAAGTTATCATCCTTATTCAAACTTCGTTTTTATTTTTAAAGTTCTATTTTAATGTATATTATAAAGAATTAAAAAAGAATTTAAATTATTTGAATTTTAATAATTTTTAAACATTTTCTTAATTTGCCAAAGTGTTATTAAAGCTTACATTGTAAGGTCAAAGTAAAATTTTCGGCAATTTATCTATAAATTTATGCAAGATTGGTATTTGAATAAGTTTCTCTACACTTGTCTATAGACATGTGAGTGGTTGTTCATCCTTTAAGTCATTGAACACTTTGATGGAGATATTTTGTTACAAATTTAGTTTGCCCTTTCTTAGTTTTTACAAAATTGCCATATTTGCAATTTATATAATTTTTTTAATGGTTTAAATTGAAATTATTTCATTTTCTTTGGTTTCTAGCTACCAAATTTTTAATAAGATTGTATAAATTTTCAAAAGATAATTTAACATTAATGTTCTTGTAAAGGTTATTATTACTCTTTATTCAAAGTATCATTATATCTTTAATCCCCCTTTTCATCCTTCCACGGTGTACATTGCATTGTCATTCTTTAAGCTTGGTAGAAGTTATGCCCTTGATAAATGGCCATGTTTCATAGTATGTTATGATAAATGGCCATGTTTCATAGTATGTTATGTTCTTGATCAATGACCATGTTTCATAGTATGTTGTATTGGATACAATGTTCTACTTTGCTACTCAATTAATGATTCCTTGTAAAAGAAAGTAGAACGTGGGTGAATGGGAGAAACTAGGTCTTCCAGAGTTGTTATCAACCATACATTTCAATTAACATTTTTTTTTGGACACTATTAAAAAACTGCCAAATCAAGGATATATATGGAAATAAATCTTCTGGATTACTTTCTTCAATAAGATATAAAATTCAATTCGAAAATTTAACACCATAAGTTTAATTCCCTTTGTTCTCATTTCTAGTCTTTAGGGTTATCATTGCACTTTATGGAGAAAACACATTCTCAAATCACATAAACTTGTTCTCTCAATAGAGTTGTTCTTATTGACTCTTTAAACCAAATGATGTCTTTAACCACATTTATTGAACTGCGTACCCATGCCATGTACCTTCGATTACCATTGATTAATAATTCAAAAGCTACTATCAAGGAAAGAACATCAAAATCACATGCCCTAATAATAAACTATCTCAAATAGTTGTGGTACTCAAATTAAGTAGATGATCAAGATGCAATTGTTCAAAATACAAATAGTTGCACTTATTAGTCCCTGTCGTAGGCATAGAGGGACTATAGCGATAGATAATTCGTTGACCTCGTATTAGATTGTCCATTGACCACAAATATTTCCATATTATGTATTGTTGGAACCAGGGAACTGAAAACATCGATTTTTATATAATAAAAAGTACCATATTTGTCATGATCTGATTGGACAACGGATTGGAGGTCTTATTGTCGGCTTCGCTATTCCCAATGTTATATATTTTGGCATATCCAAACTATTTGATTGTATATGGTCTTTTTGAATCATATATTTTCTTATGCATTGATCGAAGGTGGATTAATGCTAGCATTAATTCAAATGTTTGGTTAAGCATTTTGTGCTAGCTAAATTTATGGAAATGTTTGATATGCTGGCATATCCAAAGTTTGCCATTCGAATACATTATCTAGTGTTCGAACTATTGTTACATAAATTATAATAATTTTTTTGGGATACGTCAGAGACCTGCCACATTGCATTTTTTTCTTAAATGTTTATAGAGCATTTCTGACAGACTTAAATGTTAACCTAACAGGCTTGGCAACGTTGAATGTTTAGTTACTAGGCTTGTTACAATACATTTTCTTCCATTTTATTTATTTATATGCTTTAGCGACATTGCTGGTTCACTGGTTCATGCTTGCTTTTTGCATCTTAACTGATTTATTATTTGCATGTTGTTGTTGTTCTTGTTTGCCTATTCGTGTTGTTGCAGTTTGCATGTTTGGGGTTTTGCAACCACCATTGGAACTGTGTCATTCTTGGTGGACTGGTTGTTGCTTGCTTCTTTGTTCACTGTATGTTGTTTATTGTTGTTTGATTTGACTTTGCAGGGTTCGGGTCCTGCGGCTACAGTTGGGCCTTTTGGTGCTTCTTAACTGGGTTGTTATTTGTTGTTTGTTCTTGTTTGCGTAGGGTTTGCAATGTTGGGATGCTGCATATGTAGATGGATCTCTTGTTACATTCTTTTGCAGTGGACTCTCCATAAAATACTATTAAGATAAAATAACATACACAAAAATTGCAGTCTATGTAAATTGCATCTCTTATGCATTGAACCAGAGTTTGTCGGCCTCAAACTATATTTCATAGTTGGCGATGTTTTTTCCATGGTTTATGTCTTGCTATGGTTTCATATTTATGAGAGTAAGTTTTGTTGTGTGAGCCATATAGTTGTTCTCTCCCTTTTTTTCCCTCTTGTAAACTATGTTTCTGGTTGTATATTTTCTCACGTTTTTGTTGTCATTCTGACCGACCGTCGTTCAGTTGCATACTTAGCCGGTTTTATGGACACGTCTTCGCAGATAGGTTCTATTGAACTATGGAAGTTAGTGTTCGATGTATGCATCTTGCACCTAGAAATTTTGTGCTCTACAATTCGACCCCGTAGTCCTCGAACTCGCAACCATGCCTCTGCCTGCGATGAGTTTGTTTATCCTACCTACCTTTCCATACTTAGTTGAGTTTTCAAAGTTTGGCGGGTTGACGCCTTTCTGGGTTTAGAAAATTTAGAATCATTTGTCGCTCCCCTCCATCCCCGCTACCTTCTGCCCTTCCCAATAGACATTAATTATGCTTTGAAAAGTCACAACCGATCAAGCAGGTTCGAAAAAATTGGCTTTAATAAGTGGAAGGCTCGAGGAAATCTCCCATTAAAATGAATATACATGTGAATATTATGGGATTTGGTAATTTCTTTTGCCTGGATTTTGAATTTGCAAAAAAATAAAATAAAAAAAATTGGTTCTTTTAGTTTTCTTAAAGGCTTCAACATAGTCCACGAACGTGTCACCCACAGAGGCCTTGATGTCATGTCCCTCTTTAATATTGTGCATATCTTAGATTTCAGATTTGAGAATCTGCTTGGATATGGGAATATTAATACGTGCTATTAGTCATTATTCAACGTACATATTAAAAATGGTTGTCATTAATAAGCAAAAATAACGAGAACATCTGTCATTAAAATGAATTAACACAAAATCTACAAAAGATCATCTAGCGTTGCTTTTAAATACTTATTGCCATTTCTCTCTATCATCAAAGAGTTGCGCTTTAGGGTGCCTTTGTTCTAATGTTCCTGGTCATGTACATGTAAGACAAGTTAGAGATGTGATTGAGGCCTAGATGAAAGAAGAGAGTCTGGTTTTATGTGACGTGAGCGTTGAGTAAAAAAAAAACTCTGTTATCCAACATAAATTCAGAGAGGAGGAAAAAAAAGAACAAGTATCTTTTGGTTGGTGTTCTCCCTGTATTCGATGCTTTGGTTGGTTGAAAAGCCAGCCTGGAGATTTGTTTGTTGAACTTATTTGTTTTCTTGCTGGGAGTTGTAATGGATTTTCAGGTCACGTGCAAAATACTTCTTCGTTCAAATATATAGTTTCTTCCAACAACACAGATTTGGCAAGTGTATTGAATTATGCAGCTTGCACAAGAATTTTTCTTCCTCATGGGCGTCACACTTACCGTGGCTTGCAAAATGGTCTGTTATGTTTGTAAATGATGCAAAATATTACTCCATTTGCGAATGTAACCAGAGGCGGGTAACATAAACTGTATGGGTGGATAAAACGACATATTATCACTGCAAAATTTTCTATTTCAAAGTTTGTTGAGCTACTTCTGGGTGCGGTAACCGAGTTGACAGAAAGCCATGTTCTTTATCAAAGTTTGTTCGGTTTCCTTTGGATATACTTACAAACTCCACATATTTGGCGTCACCTTCGAACATTCCATACCTTTCTATGGGCCGCCATATCTTGCACCACTATGACGAAAGATATATTCTGATGTGATCTGCAACATTTGATACACTTGCCAGACTTGTGTTGATGTGTTCTGCAACCTTTGATGCACTTGCCAGACCTGTGTTGCCCGAAAAAGTCACGTACTTCAACAGAATAACATTTTGTAGATGGGTTGGACGTTCCTTCCAATTTACTGTAATAAAACAAAGAAGTTCAACATACAAATCTTCAGGTAGGCTTTTCAACCAAACAGATAATCGAATACAGGAAGAATAGTAGTCACAACATATTTAAATTTTTTCCTGTCGCATAGCTAATTTCACATAAAACTACTCCCTCGACTTTGAATTCGGCCTGAATCGCATTTCTAAGTTGTCTCAGATGTCAATGGTCAGGAACATTGCAAGGAAAGCACCTTAAACCCCAGGTTTTCGACAGCATAGGGAAATTAATACTTGACAAACAATGGAATGTTGAATAACCAACCATTGCAAGCAGGCCATATCTGGAAGAGACAAGATATTCAACTGGGATAGATCTAGTTGGCAGCACCAATTAAGTCCAAGACCCAAAATTCATATTCAACTTGTTTTTTACGAATAAAGGATTTGATCGTCAATAAAATTGTCAACAAGCTTCGTCAATGTACATATTTTTTATTGGTCAGTGGCAGGCGAAATTGAAATCATTGTGGAAAATAATCTCAACTATATTTTGTAACCCCTCTTATTTGAATATAGAATAATTGCGTTTTTTTTTTATAGTGTTTTCCAATCTCTGGTATTGCTTTTCATTTTATTTTGTACCTTTTTTCCTTGTGTGTTGTTAAACATGGATGACAAGCTTTTCTTTTTGCTACCCACTACTTCAATTTAAATAAAGGTTGTTATGTTCGTTGCTTATATTTTACATTGAAGAATAATTTGTCATAGTCCATACTTATGTGGCGCCAGCCCTATACTTAAAGAAAGAAATTGGAGGAGCCATCCTACTTTCATTCTTTGGGTCCCGTAAATAGAATGAATTAATGACTTACAACAAGGCATCTCAAGTGTTGACACAATGTTCCTGTTTAATATCTTGCATATATTGCAACTTCTTCTATTTGATAATATCCGTTCATATATACTAATATGAGTACTATTGGAATAAATATAAAAACTTTCTCTTGGGAAAAACTTAGCCAATTATCTGGCCACCGGGTCTTGGGTTTGCGGTATTGAACAACTATGTTCCATGTTCCGTCATATACATCTTGTAGCCAAATATCTTCTGTGATCTGCAATTTATGCTTTAACTACTGATAACTCACTAGGGGTTCGAAAAGCTTGGCATTAATAAAGGAACAACTGAAGCTACCTTAATTACTTAAATCACACCAAATTTTGATTACATTTAATTTAATTTAGATATTAATGTTTATGGAGAGTCGACGTTTTCTCATGTCATTGCAAGGAATACAAGATGAATAGATGATAAGGAGTTTATCTCGTTGAAACCATAATACAAATTCATGTTTCTTGTTGCGTTATATACATCTTGCAGTAAAAAATTTTGTGGTTTCAATGCAATTTCCGAACCGAAGAGCATCCTACAAATTGGGAGATCATTTGCATTTGAAACAAAAACAATCCATTAATATATATTAGTATGAATACTATCCAAATAAATATCAAAACTTTCTCCATTAATACATGTTAGTATGAATACTATTGAAATATACGTCAAACCTTTCTCTTGGCCAATACTTAGCCAATTATATGGCCACTAGGCCCCGGGTTCGCGGTATCCAACACCTATGTCCCTTGTTCTGTCATATACATCTTGCATCCAAATAACTTCAGTGATCTGCAATTTATGCTTTAACTAGTGAAAACCCACTAGGGGTTCGAAAACATTGCCATTAATAAACAGAAAAAAAAGGTTTTTCGACTGTCAGATACTTATCCCTTTTCCCCTTTTCCTTTTCCCATCCATTATCGCTTTATAGTTTTATACTTAGTCGCATTTCTATGATTGACGGTTGTAGGGTTCGTGGGCTGACATATATTCATCTCCATATGTATCTTCAAATGATGAATCTGATTGATCGTTGTTCCTTTCCATACTTAGTCAATTTTATGGTTGTGGTTTCTTGGTTGGCGCATACAAACTCGCCTTTTCTTCTTCCCGTTTGTTATCACTTTCTGGATATATACTTAGTCGCCTTTCTATGATATCCGGTTCTAGGGTTGTCGGGCTGACATTTCTTCATCTCCATGTCTATCCTCACATGACGAATTCGACCGACCATTGTTCCTTTCCATACTTAGCCAATTTTATGGCCGTCGTTGTCGGGTTGGCGCTTACGAACTTGACTGTTTATTGTTCCATTATATACATCTTGCACTCAAAAAATCTGTGATATACAATTCCACCACTGGTTCCTCATATACATTAACTTTGTTCAAAGTATATGTTTCATCCTTCCATCCCCACCAACTTTGCGTCCTTCCTGATATACGTTAACTATGATCTTACTAGTGACAACTGGACACACTGGTACGAAAGAATCGACGCCCGTTTCTCCGCCGTAAACAAAATGACTACCAAACTTCAACATCCTCCCCTCTTCTGTGTTACACATTATGCATTCAAATGTTCTGAACTATACAATTTGGTCGTCGGGGCCTTGCGTCCTCTGGGAAACCTTGTGACCGTATTTTGGATCCTCTCGTTGGCGGGTTCACAAAAAATCTAAGTCCTAGTCATTGTTTCATGTTCTGCCCATCCTTGTACTTCTTTCCAGATATGCAACACCAAAGGTTAAATACTAGAACGACATCATGCAACAAGCGTAAAAAAATCATCATTAATAACCAAAAGTCGGGACAACCAAGTCCCGACGAACGTTTCCGTGTTCCATACTTTCACACTTTTTCGATTGCGGGTTCCCGGATTGATGGCCTCAAAATTGTGTTTCAAAATTTCCACGAGTTGTAAAGAGCGCCTAGAGTTCCGCAATATACAATTTTTCTGCAAGAATGTATAAAAACTCTTAATTCTCCTCCCCCCCCCCCTCTGTTATCCCTTTCTGGTTCTATATTTAGTCGTAGTTATATGATCACGACCTCATGGATTCGCAAATTGACAACTCTTTATCTATATATTCACACCATGAGCCCGACCGACCACGACCCCTTTCAATACTTAGCCAATTATGTGATCACCGGGTCCTGGGTTTGCGGTATCCAACACCTATGTCCCTTGTTCCGTCATATACATCTTGCACCCAAATAACTTCCGTGATCTGCAATTTACGCATTTACTGGTGAGAACTCACCATGGGTTTGAAAGGATTTGCATTAATAAGAAGACAATAGATGTTCTTCTGTGAGATACTTAGTCTTTTTTCCCTTGTCTTCCTCCTGTGGATTATCGCTTTCTAGTTATATACTTAGTCACCTTTCTATGATCACAAGTTCCAACGTTGGTGTGTTGACATATCTTCATCTCCATCTATATCCTCACATGACGAATCCGACCGACCGCTGTTCCTTTTTATACTTAGTCAATTTTATGCTTGCGGTTTCTGGGTTGGCGCTTTTGAACTCTGGTGCTTCTTGTTTTGTGATATACATCTTCCACTCAAAATTTCCATGATCTACAATTCCACTGCAGACTCCGTCCTTTTCGCCTTTTTTTCTTCCTGTGTATTATGGGACTATAAAGTATGGACATGAGATTTTATAGAGCATGTATGAATTCCACATTCCATACTTTAGCCACTTTTTGGATCGCAGGTTCTCGGGCGGGCGGGCTCAAAATTGGGCCTCCATTGTTCCATTCTCTACAAATAACACCCATAATTCCGGGATATAGAAATTGACAAGAGGACCTGCGGGCTAGCTGGCTCAACATTGCACTTCTATTGTTCTGTGTCCTCCAAATAGCACTCATAGTTATGTCATATACAAATTTACAGACGGACTCCAAGGCTAGCGGGGTTAAGATTGCCATTGTTTATAGATGGTAATATCTATCAACTATCTAACAATATCTAAGAACATTATTTTCAATACTAAATTAGCTCTTACTAGTGACAAATGGACACACTGGTACGAAACAATTGGCATCACACACTCTGCAATATACAAATTGACTACCGGATTCCGACATCGTCCGCACTTCCGTGTTACAGATTATGCATTCAAATGTTTTGAGCGATACAATTTGAACGTTGGGCCCTCGCGTCTTCTGGAGAGACCTTGTCAGTATGTTTTGGATCCTCCTGTTGTCGGGTTCATGAAATGTCCAATTCTTGGATATTGTTTCAGGTTGGCGCTTTCGAACTCTGCTGGGTCTTGTTCCGTAATATACATCTTTCACTCGAAATTTACGTTCTCTACAATTACACCACACACTCATCCCTTTTTCCCTTTTCTTCTTCCCATGTGTTATCACCTTCTGGTTATATACTTAGTCACCTTTCTATGATCGCAGGTTCCAGTGTTGGCAGCCTAACATATCTTCATTTCCATCTATATCCTCACATGATGAATCCGACTGACCGTTGTTTCTTTCCATACTTAGCCAATTTTATGGCCGTGCTTGTCGGGTTGGCTCTTTTGAACTCTGTTGCTTATTGTTTCATGATATACATCTTGAACTCAAAACTTTCTTCATCTACAATTCCACCACAGACTCCTTAAACTCGCAAGCTTCATTCTACCATGGTTCACAAATGTTTCAAAGTATTTGTCGCTGCCTTCCATCCCCACTAACTTCCTGTCGTTCCTAATATACATTGGTTGTGTTCTTACTAATGACAAATGAACACAATGGCATGAAACAGATGGCATCCACCCCTCCTCAATATACAAATTGACTACTGGGTTCACATCTTGTACTCAAAATTTTCGTGATCTACAATTCGACCGCGAACTCCTTAGTCCTTTTTCCCTTTTCTTCTTACCATGTATTATGGCTTTCTGGTTATATACTTAGTCGCGTTTCTATGATTGCGGGTTCCAACGCTGGAGGGATGACATATATTTATCTCCATCTATATAATCACATAACGAATACGACCGACCGCTATTGCTTTCCATACTTAGCCAATTTTATGGCCGTGATTGTCGAGTTGGCGGTTTGGAACTCTGCTACCTCTTGTTTCGTGATGTGCATCTTGCACTCAAAACTTCCGTGATCTACAATTCCACCATGGACTCCTTGAACTCGCAAGATTCACTCTACCATGGTTCACAAATTTTTCAAGTATCTGTTGCTGCCTTCCATCCCTACTAACTTCTTGTCCTTCCTAATATACATTGGTTATGCTCTTACTAGTGACTCTTACTAGTGACAACTGCACACACTAATACGAAACAGTTCACATCCGACCCTCCACAATATACAAATTGACTACCAGGTTCCTACATCGTCCCCTCTTCCGTGTTACAGATTATGCATTTAAATGTTTTGAACGATACAATTTCACCGTCGAGGCCTCACGTCTTCTGGGGAGACCTTATCAGCCTATTTTGGATCCTTGTGTTGACGGGTTCACGAAATCTCCAATTCTTAGTCACTGTTTCGGGTTGGCGTATTCGAAATTTGTTGCTTCTTGTTCCTTGATATACATATTGCACTCAAAATTTCCATGATTTACAATTCCACCGCAGACTCCTTAGTCTTTTTTCCCTTTTATTCTTCCCATGTATTATTCCTTTGTGGTTATATACTTAGTCACTTTTCTATTATCGCGGGTTCCAGCGTTGGCGTGCTGACATATCTTCATCTCCATCTATATCCTCACATGATGAATCTGACCGACCATTATTCCTTTCCATATTTAGCCAATTTTATGTCCACGGTTACCGGGTTGGCACTTTCGAACTTTGCTGCTTCTTGTTCCGTGATATACATATTGCACTCAAAATTTTCGTGATTTACAATTTCACCACAGACTCCTTAGTCCTTTTTCCCTTTTCTTCTTCCCATGTATTATCGCTTTGTGGTGATATAATTAGTCGCTTTTCTATGATTGCAGGTTCTAGCGTTGACGGACTGACATATCTTCATCTCCATATATATCCTCACATGATGAATCCGACCGACCACTGTTCCTTTCCATACTTAGCCAATTTTATGGCCGTGGTTGCCAGGTTGGTGTTTTCCAACCCTGTTTCTTCTTGTTCCGTGTTATAAATCGTGCACTCAAAAATTTCGTGATCTACAATTCCACCGCGGACTCCTCGAACTCGCAAGATTCACTCTACCACAACTCAAAAATGTTTCAAAGCATCTGTCGTTGCCTTCCATCCCCACTAACTTCTTGTCCTTCCTGATATACATTAGTTATTCTCTTACTAGTGATATACAAATTGCCCTCTGAACTGTCCTACCATACCGTCTTCGGTGTTACGCATATTGCATTCAAAAAGTTCTGAGACATACAATTTGACCCTCGCGCCCTCACCTCCAACGGTTGTACCTTGTAACCCTATTTTGAAGCTGCTTTTTTCCATACCCGCGACCTCCATACTTTCTTAGTATGAAATTAGAAACCTTTCATGGTAACAACTGACCATGCATGAACCGTCAACATTGTCATTAATGAGCAAAATGCTCGAGGAGATCTCCCATTATTACGCATTAAACCAAGATCTGCGGAGAGTTGTTTTGTCCCTTCTGATTGTTCATCTCGAACACGGGTTGTTGTGTTGGCATGCTCAAGAAATATACAATGCTTAATCACTCATTTTTGTATCTTCCATGTTCACATTTCTATGTATGCAATTACTAGTGTTTAATGTTAACAACGCATCATGCAACAACCGTCCAAATTGTCATTAATGAACGAAAGTCTCGAGGAGATCTCGCATTCACACGCATTGGACCAAGATTTGCACAAGGTTATATTATCCCTTCCGACTTTTCATTTCATTCATCGTCTGGAGCAAACAAACGTTCTTATAGACTTATGGCAGCAAGTTGACAACAATTTTGTGGAGATACACTAAATATCTTTGGACATCAGGACCAGAACTTCCAGTGGTCTAGGGCATACTTTAACTATTCATCCCATTCCATCCAGAACGAAGTGATTTGGACCTCTGGAATCTCTCGTGCAGGCTGCGTCCTTGAGGTTTTTGACTGTAAGGAGGTGGTCTCTTGGTGCGCCGAAAAATATATTCCAACCCAAATAATTGTTCCACTGTGTGACCATTCTCCTATTTCTTTGTCACCTCAGGTCTTCTACAAGATGTTAAAATTGTCAGAGCCAACATTGACGTTCAGAGGACAAGACTACAAGCAGTTCCTAGAAAAACATGATAACGGGTTGGACATCTTAGCCGAGTTCCTCGAAGACCCGACAACAGTTCCTGAAGATATCACAAAGTTGTAGGTAAGTTCCTTTAGAAATCCATTCCGGAAAATTGCTTGGTTGTTTACAAGAATAACGGGACATACATCCACGACAAGCATTTCCCATATAATTATTTATATTTGGTACTTCACAGTCAAGGAACAATTCATTTTCGATTGGGGGAAGCTAATTTCCATTGAGATCTGTTCCCAGTTGTCACAATTCAAAGAATCAAATAAATTTTATATGTCATCCTACTTGATTTTCGCAATAGTGCATTGTTGTTTGTTTCCAAAACTTTCTCTTTCCAATAAAATAAACTATGAATTCGACCCAGTAACATTCTGGTACCAGGCCCTGTGGAGGCACGAGGCCTCCCATTGTTTTTATGAATTTTTTAATGGCTTTGTGTTAGTTTTTAAAGATTTATTATTAGGGAAGGATGCTCCATGGATGTCTGGCCAAGCATCCAAGTTTTTGAACATGAAGGACACACTTGAAAAAAATGAAAATCACAGTGTACTCATGGTATTTGGCTCTAAGGAAAATCATGCTTTCCTTCCATGCCACATCATGGAAAAGATGTTTGTTGTAGAAATTACAAGGCAATACAACCACTGGTTGCATTTTTTCCATGACAAGAAAAAAAAAACAGTTCATTCCTCTGCCCTGGAAAGTCAGAGACTTCGTGTGCAAAAACGTCAACAAGATTGACGAATTTGCGGGCCATTTCAAGAAATTGAACCTAACATATGATGAAAGGTTAAAAGGGTTCGACCCTAATGGGATTTTTCAAGAACATTTATTGGCAATTGGCTTTAACAACTCTTTTATCCATAGACACTTGACCAAAGAAAGGGACAATGATGACAACAATCCTGCTTTTGGCGATTGCGACGCAGAGACATTGCAAAGCGCGACTGAATTGTACAGACAACAGATAACAGTATCCAGTGAGAAGAGTTCCTAGTCCCTCGCCAACAATCCCAAGAGAATGGCATCACAGAGCATCTCTTCAGTGACCCACCCCAGTAAGAAAGCAACACATAAATCTTCAAACAGAGGAGGAGATAAGAACCCTCCTCGCATAAAAATTGATAGTTCTCACAAAATTCCACTGATGAAGAAGAGAAAAAACAATGCAGGGTAGGCGGAAAAACTTGAAATTGAAAGTGAACAGGTGCAGCTTGAAATTGAAACTGAGCACATGCACAAAATTGGGTCGTCCGCAGTGGAAATAGATGAGACCAATTTTTTTGATGAAGATGAATCCTTCGTATTCCAGAGCGTTGTTTTTGACAGCCAATCTAAAAGTATGGTCATTGAAAAGAGGGATGTAACAAACAGGAAGGGTGAATCTCGCACATAGATTAACTTTAGGAAAAAGTGGCCATCCCAAATCTCCTTATTTCACCAAGTAACCGATGATGCTCTTCATGATTCCACTGGAGGAATTGAAGCAGAAAATTCCAGACTGAAAGATCGCCTCAACGAATTTGAGCAGGCTTTCATTGCAATCCCAAAATTTTCCAGTCCTTTAGAAAAAACCGTGCCTACTACCACTACAACCAAGATGAAAGTATCCTCTACCTTCCTTACATGCTATAGATCCCTTGTAGAGAATAAAATCAACAAAATAATGCAACTAGTTACTGAAGCCTGGGAAACATTGCAAAATTTAGTTTCCTTCAGAAAGAAGGCAAATGATTTGCTCAAACATTTGGAGGTGAATTTAAAAAATGATCAACGTTTCCGTGAAGAGGTGCTGACCCATTTTTCCAACCATGCTGTCAACACATCGGAACTGAGAAGAAGACAAGAGAAACTCCCCTCTCCAAAGTGGACCAAAAAAGTAAAAGCATGATGGCAAAAGAAAGTTAAGAACCTGGAGCTCATTGTTGAATCATGTAAACAAGCCATATTAGAAAAGGAATATTTATTCACAAGCCTGATCCAAATAGACTTAGCTGGAAGTACCAACGAGGTTCAAGACCCAAACTTGATTCTCAAATCCTTGTCAATGACCAAAGAAGCCTTCCATGAACAACTTGATATCTTAAAGGGGTTGTCTTTTGAAACGTTTTACGACATAGTTGAACATCATCTAGATGAGCTTGAGCACTGGTTGAACAGAGTCTGCATAGTATTTCAATGGATCTAAGGAAATTAGAAAACGACCTTTAGGACATAGAAATCTGGGATGAAATCAACATGCCCCCCATGAGACTCTACATCGAAGAATGGTTCCAACAGAGAATGGACAACCTCGTCCAGGCAGGGCAACAACCGACCGACACCACTCCACTGACCATCGACGACAACAACAAAAATGCATTGGCTTCATAGTAAGTCTATACTGGCATCTTGTTTTCTTTATCAATCCAGGTTAAATCTATACTAGCATCTTCTTTTCTTTATCAATCCATTTATTACCTTTTTAAATAGAAAACTGTAACCAACGACTCATAACTTCCAATTTCTTCTTTTCAGGTCTTCCTCTCTATCGTCGCACACTTCTTCTTTCGACATTCGTAATTCTTGTACTTATTTCTTTTTATGGTCCGCGGGAGCCCCAATCCCAGTCTATATGACAAATGCATTTAAATTTCCAGAAATATGTAACAAACATTATTTATTTTTGATAAATTTAAAAGAAAACTGATTCGGGAATGCCTTTATTGTATGCTAAATTTTGGGTGTCCAAGAACCTTTGTTGTTTGTTCCAAAGAAAACTAATTCTATAATGCTACATTTTTTGTGTCCTACTGTATGCTAATTTTTTTTTGTCTGGAACCTTTGTTGATGTAACAGATGTTACTACTTTCAAAGAAAACTAATTCAGTAATGCCTTTGTTGCACAACGTTGTTACTATTCTATTGTATGCTAAATTTTTGGTGTCTAAGAACCTATGCTTTGATAAATTTCAATTTTTTTTGTGTCCAAAAGCCTTTGTTTTTAAGCAAACTAATTCGGGAATGCTAATTTTCTTGTGTTTTTGTCCACGAAGCTATGTAACAGACGTTATTACTATTCTATTGTATGCTTTTAAATGTTGATGTAATTTCCAGAAATATGTAACAAACATTATTAATTTTTGATAAATTTTCAAATTTGAGATATCATATTTGATATATATATATATATATATATTAAATTTCCAGGAATATGTAACACACTTTTTTATTTTTTATATAAATGTCATAAAATTGTGTTCAATATTTTTTTTCTACTCACACATATAGAGAGTATGTCATTTCTTGCATCCTTACCACATGTCCTTCATACTGCTTGCCACATCTGCGCTGCAATTTCAAGGCCCAAGTACAATTGTGCTATTACATCAACATGAGGCCCTTAAAATTCAGATAGTCCGCAAGTCCGTTTGTCAATTTGTATATCACAGAACTCTGGGTGCTATTTGTAGAGCACGAAACAATAGAGGCCCAATTTTGAGCCCACCAACCTGAGAACCCGCGATCCAAAAAGTGGCTAAGGAATGAGGGCTCCATGCATGCTCTATAAAATCTCATGCCCATACTTTATAAAAGTACATATTTGGTATGTATAAAAGTAAATAAGTACTTTATAAAAGTACATATTTGATATGTATAATTTACGGTGTCCAGGAACCTATAATTTGATAAATTTCAATTTATTTTGTGTCCAAGAGCCCTTGTTTTAAAGAAAACTAATTCGAGAATGCTAATTTTTTTTGTGTTTTTGTCCACGAGCCTATGTAATAGACGTTACTACTATTCTATTGTATGCTAAATTTTTTGTGTCCAAGAACCTTTTAAATGTATTACTATTGTACACTATATTTTTTTGTCCATGCTCATTTTAAATATTTCTTGTACTATCAAACTTAGATACTAGGAACCTTTGTTGATGTACCAGACATCAATAATTTTTGATAAATTTCAAATAAAACTAATTCGAGAATACTAAATTCTGCATGGATACTACATGTACTTGAACTTGCTACCCACGTGTCTGTACTTGGTCGCATTTATTTCCATTCCACCCTGGCAGGGACTACGCTACTATGCAACACTTGTTCATTTTGTAATTTTATTGAGGTGTATTAAAATACTTTATTTCTAAACAAAGTCACAAATGTATGAATGATAGGTGAGACTTAATTTTCAAAGTCTTTTCTATAAAGACTATGTCATCCAATGATCTTTGCTTAGTATTTTGTTCACTTTGTTCTTTCTTGATAGTTTTGATAATTTATTTCAATGAATTTATTGCATTTTCTCTACCCTATTTCTTAATTGATGTTTTCTTCCAACGAACATGTTTTTTAATTTTAATTTTTTAACTTCTTGTAAACTACCATTCCAACATCTAGTGCCACACCTTCTTCTTAAGGCTTGGTCCATATATGAGGTTTTCAAGAACAACATTCTTGCTCTAAGTCCATGAACTACTCCAAGAACATAGACACGATTACAAACTGATTACTACATTGTTTACTAAAATTGTAAAAGAAAAAGCATCTCCCTATTTCACATTATAGAAAATTTAATTCACCATATATACAAAGTTGAGTAGATATATTGGTTTCTCGATTGTTTTCCATATCAACATAGTTAGGAACATAATTACACTACAACTCTATCTCGTTTTCTTTACTCACACAATAATGATATTCATACTTCAATTATTTTGATAGTTGGTGTCTCTTTTGAATTCCATAAACATTCCCAAACGATCAACTCTACTTATAATGTAAATACAAGTTATCATTTCGATATATCAATAAAAATAAAGTTATATATTAATAAAAAAACATATCAAAATCAATATAAGCATTAATGGTGGTACTTGATGATAAATCCCTCGAGTGAGTTTTTTAAAGGCACATGGAATTGTGTTGGCCAAAACCTGTTTTGGGTTTATAAATAAGTTGTTGAGAAAAAAGTATTTTGAGGGTTTTTATTAATAAAGGTTTCATCAAATTCGTTCGTTTGCAAAGCAAGGGACCCAAAGTTTCTCGTCGGAGGCCAATTGTTTTTCTCAATGTTTCCAATAGGATAGTCCCCCGTTACTTCAATTATATCTTTGGCCTATAGTTCCCCCATTACTTCAATTATATGTTTGGCCTTTCGTGCATGCATCGTGAGAATGCTTCATAGATCCACATGGGAGATTTCTCCCTTTGGTTCTAGATTGAATGAAAACCCTTTTCGTTGGTTGGTTTTGGTCTTGAAATTTTCTGGTTGGTTTTGGTCTCGAAACTTAGGCCATTGAGATCAATGAATGGGATCTTGGCCTCAAATTTGGGTAACATTTGGGTATTAAAAATCTCATCCATAAAGAAAAGTCTCATTGAACCTCAAGTAAATATCTTTTCTTCTTCTTCCTTAGGTTTTCAAGTTCATCCTCTTTCTTCCGCAACTCTTCATATTCTTTCTTTAACAACCCCATCCATAAAGAAAAGTCTCCTTGATCCCAAAGTGGATACCTTTTCCTCATGTTCTCTAATTTCTCAAGTTCATCCTTTTTCTTCTACAACTTTTAATATTCTTTCTTTAAAAACTTTTGTCTTATCTAAATGAACTAATAATCGAGTAGGAGTTAGTCGCTACTATGAAAGAAAGGTATGTGACAAATTTGCATCTAGTAATGGGATGTATCTCTAGCTCTACCTCGCTTCATTATATCGATGGAGATCAAAGTCAGGTTCTAAGGTTTCAATTGGATTATCCTTAAAAAAAAAAAACACATGTCCTACTATATATATACTATATATAGTGCTACATGCCTCCTAGTGTACTATATGTATGCTATCTGGTGCTCTTTCTCAACTCTTTGGTATTACATTTGGCTAAGACTCTATCTTAGGTCATTAGGCCATAGAAGGCTAGTTTTATTCGAGACCAGCTCATCATTAATAATGTAATAGTTATTTGGGAGGGTATGGAATACGTCTGAGGTTGAATGCCCTCTTCATCTAAATGGACTTTAAGAAAACATATGACCACGTGAAATGGTCATGTTCATTTTAGGCATGTTATAGGCCTTGTGATTTTGTCTTTTTTTTAATCTAAAGTGTAGAATGCTATCATTCATTGGATGGGGCTTGTATCCAAATGATAATGAATCATGAACCTCCTCTGAATTTGGGATCTATCATTGTTTTTTATTCTTTACATCTTATTTTATTGTGGCCAACTAACCAACTTATTTGGTTTTATCCTTTTACATTCTAACCTAGAGAAATATTACTCCCAGAGACATATTACTCTTTTTAGTTTTGAACTTATAAATCCCTTAGGATTTAACTCTTAATTTTTTTGATAGCCTTGTGGGTGCCTTATAATTGCTAAATTTTGCTAACGAAAATTGCTTTCACAACCCACCTTTTTTATATAAATGCATATACAAAAAAACATGTATGGCTGAAATTGCTCGTCTCCTGCTTCTAGTGTTCGAACCTTTGTCTAAACGTTGTGCATAAAGAACTTGCATTCTTCATGATTCACATGAAATGTGATAAAAATGTCCGTTGAAAATTGGTAATGACACTACCCAAGCATATGATTGATAATGAAACTTTCATCTATGATTGATATGATTGGTAATGAAACTTTTATCGCACAACCTTCGGGGCAACATCATTTGTTTATGAATCCTATCCAACGATTACTCCATCTATTCTTGGAATACCTCATGTTTGTATGGAGTTTCTTTTTCTCTAGACTTAAGGTTTTACAAACGAGTGGAGGTTGGTCGTGGTATTCCAAGAAAGCGATTGGTGGTTAGAATGAAGGAGTGTGATATGCCATTCCATAAACCTACTTGGAGGAAGGAGATGACAGAATCACAGGAAACATGTAAGGGGGTTGATCATAGATGTGAAGAAAAGATTAATCTAGAGGCATATCCCGTAATGGTGATTATTTCATATGGGGCTTTTGGAGCAGTCAAGGAAATGGTGAATGAAGGATGTCATGTAGAAGTGATGGAAGACATAGTGACTATCAATAGGGCACATGTTGATCCACCAAAAGTATCAAATGATACTTCATAAGATGAAGGTAAGTTCCACTCATTTCTTGATCCTTGTAGAATTATTTCTCATGTGATTAAGGACCGTCGTGTTGTCTTTGGGGATAATCAAGTAATGTTGGAGGTTTTATTTGGTGTGGGGGGGGAGTCTTTTGCCCACCTATTATGATGGGGAAATTGGCCCCTAGAAATTAAGATCTTTGGGATATGGTAGAAGTTGAGAATCAATGCATGCTTGAGTTAGGATCTCCTCCCTAATTAATTTAATTATGATTAGAATATTGAGGATTCAAAGGGGAACCCTCCCTACTTCTTCATGATGCCAAGATAAAAGTGTTCTAATGGGGAAGTGGGTGTGGTGTTGGGTGGAATGGTTGGGTTAGAGGTCAAGGGCCAAAAAGGAGGGATTTGAAGCCATAAATCTCACATTGTATTGGTTCAGGAAAAAACAATCTTAGAGATCCAATGTGGAAAAACAAGGTCTATTGATAGAGCACTTAGAGAAATCCAAACCCATGAGGTGTGTCCATGATGATGCACATGTTATTTAATTGTAGGGGTTGGTCAACCCTAGAAATATATTACAAGAAACTATGGGTATGGGGAACATTATTGTTACTGAAATGAATACATTATTTTCATGGGTGGGAATTGATATAATCTAATTCAAAAGGAAGGTATGGAGGGTTAATTTCTAGTTGGAGGACTAGGGTTTTACAATGTACTAATTCCTAGTCATTTGATTCAAGGCTTGGTTTATCCCTCTGCTCCATGAATGTAAGGAAAAAATTGATAGTATTGAACTTGTATAGTCCATATTCTGGCATAGCCCCTTTATGGGATACATTTTTTAAGTTGAGTTTCATAAGTAATGAATTTACTCTGGTAGGAGGAGATCTTAATTTCTCTATTGGCAATGTTGAGATATGGGGGGAGTCAACACAAGTTGATACACTATCTGATTGTTTTATGAGAAGTTTGGAGGATTGTGGGCTATTTGATGTTGATCCTATAAAGATTAGGCCAACATGGAGAAATAAGAGAATTAGTGTCGAGGGTATTCTAAATGGTTGGATAGGTTCCTAATTTATAAAGGGTTTTTGTAGAATAGCCCGAGAATTAGGAAATGGGTTGGCATTGGAGAGGATTTAGAACACTTTCCATTTTTTTGAAAATGGCTAGGATGGAGAAAAAAACCCCCACTCCATTTAAATTCAATTCTAAATGGTTGAAAGATGAAAGGTTTAATTAGATGGTGAAAAAAATGGTCTCCATATAACCATGGATTGAATGAATCAATGGTCAAACAATTCGAGGCCAACCTTGAGAGGATCGAACAAGTGGTAGTGAAGTGGGCTCATGAGAAGAGGATTAAGGATGAGGACTTCATCAAAGACATTGAGCATCAAATTCAGGTTCTTTATACTCGCAATATGGTTGGGATTATGAATGAACAACACAAGGCTAAGTCACTAGCCCTAGAAAAAAAGAAGAGGACTATCTTGGATAATAAAGAGGCTTCCTAGAGGCTCAAGAGCGGATCTCTATGGCTAGAGAAGGGGTATGAAAAAAGACAAAGAAAAAAATCATCATTTTTCCAATCACAAGAAAAGTGTGAATTCTATATGGAAGCTACAGGACATGATGGAACCATGTTGACTAGTTTTCAGGACATCTCCAAGGAGAGGGTGAATCACTTTTCAAGGTTGTATAAGAAAGATAATAGAACATCAATTGCATAAGTGGTTAAAATGGAAACATTATTTTACATCTTTGTGATTGAGGAGGACAATAAATGTCTTGTGGAAGATATGGATAAATAAGAATTATAGGTGGTTCTACATTCTTTTTAGAAGGATGAAAGTGGGTTGGGTTTTGATGGCTGGCCAATAGAGTTCTTCCTAGGATTTTATGATATTATGGAAGAAGATTTGATAAGAGTCAAGATCTTCAGGTAGGATGCTAGCATCCTTTAACACTACCTTTATTGCTCTCGTTCCTAAGAAAGACAATTATGGTCTCTTTGAGGAGTTTATACTGGTCTCATTATGCAATTGTATCTACAAGATTATATAAAAAATTATTGATTGCAGAGTAAAGGTCTTTTTTTCTAAGCCTATGTCATGGGAACAATTTGGGTTTTTGGAAGGGAGGTAGATTCGTGAAGTTGTGGGCCTAGCACACGAGGTATTTCATTCCATCAAAGGAAAAAAATATATTCATGGTGATAAAAGTTGATTTATCTAAATCATATGATAAGTTCAATTGGCTCTATCTTAGGTTGATGTTGATTCTCTTAGGGTTTAACTTATAGTTTTCCAATTGGGTAATTAATTGTGGGACCATGGATTCCTTTATTTTGTTGAAAAATGGTTTAGCTTCTGAATTTCTTAGGCCTGGGAGAAATAGGGGTGCCCTTTATCCCCATTGTTGAATCTTATAGCATATGAGGGGCTAAGAAGAGCACTTTCAGAGGCAAAAGATGTAGGGTCCTTTAAATGCATTAGATTGGGAAGTTCTTTATTCATTTCACATTTATTATTTTTTGATGATATGCTTCTATTATGTGATGGTTCACACAAGGATGCACTAAAGATTAAGGAGAATATTTACCTTTATTTTAAATCCATAGGTATGCAAATCGATGTGGGAAAAAATTAATGTCATTTATGGGAATAAATCAAGACGTCAAAGAACTATTCTCTCAATGGTTTCCATTCTCACAAGTTGAATTACATGCAGGGATCAAGTATTTAGGATTTTATGTTAAGCCAAATGATTATTCTAAGAAAGACTAGGGGTGGGTGATATCTAAGGTAAAGTAGAGACTATCCTTTTGGTGCAACAAATGGTTATGCAAGGGGGGAAATAAGTTTGGTATATTATGTATTATAAACCATACTTGTCTATTGGGTTTCACTGAATTTTGTTAGGGGGTTTTGGAGAAGATAAGGAAACTTGGTTTGAAATACTTATGGGAAGGCGATGAGATAAATAAACCTTTCCCATGAGTCTCTTCAAAAAAAATTGCAGCTCCAAAATTTATGGGTGAATGGGGAATTAAAAACATACATGCTTTTGCTAGAGCCTTGGCAAAACAAAATATTTGGAGGATTATAGAAGGGAATGAACTATGGAGTAAGGTTCTGGCATATAAATATATTGAACCTTTATCTGTAGAAGAGTGGATTAGATCTCCCATTAAGCCTATCCATAATGTGTCTGTAAGATGGAAATTTGTGGTCATGGCCTTTCCATTGATTAGGCAATGGTTGGTGTGGAAGATTAGGGATAGAAGTAGAGTAACGATGGGGGGAGATCCTTGGGTAAGGCATGGAAAGGTTTACAATAATCATAAGAACATGGTGAATGACCTTAGAGAGAGATTTTTTTATCTACTTATCCTAAGTAGCTAACCCTACTACGATATAGAGGCATAAATGGTTCACGACTGATAGGAATGGTTTTTTCAACAATGAGACTCAATATTGGTAAGATTATGTTACTGCTTTATGGATCAATCATGCTCGAATAAATGATAAAGATGATGAGTTAGATTGGTCTTAGAACTCAAATGGTGGTAGGTATACCCCCAATTTGGCATACAAAGTTCTTAGGGAAGGGGAGGAGACTCAAGATTTGGAATGGTGGTTCTCAGTGGTTTGGAAATTTAAGTTTCCCCTCAAATCAAGAATATTCATGCAACTCATTCTCAGAGATAGAATTCCCACTTGGAATTATATGCAAATAAAATGTTGGTTTGGTATGATAACATTCCTTCTTTGCAAGGTATGTGAGGAAACTCTTGATCGTCTATTTATGTTTTTCTCATATCCTAGTATAATTCAAATGGATTTTGAGAGAATTATTGGCATAAAAAATACATGGGGTGTTTTGAATGTGAATGAATTTCTAAAGGGATAGTGAGAGACTGCCAATCTAAACAAATACAAGGCCCTTCCCCTTATTACAGCATGAGGAATTTGATTATGTAGAAATGTTGGTTTGTTTGGTGACATAATTGTTAAACCATAGTTTTGTGCTTCATAGAACATGACAATCCTAAAAAAAATCATCTAGGTTAAGGTAAGAAAGTCACCAAGGGTGGTGATGGTGCCAGAGACTATTGACAAATCAAGATCCTAAGATTTTTTGTATGGATCATCTCAAGGGGATCTACCTATAGGAGTAGGGTGGGTCATTTATTTTTATGATCATCACTTGATCAAATTTTCAATTGGCTTAGGGGTGTGCACAAATAATAAGGCGAAACTCGTGGCTTTAGATTTGTTACTAACTATTTAGTACAAGGAGAACACCTTGTAGCGAAGGTTTTTAGTGTTACAAAATTTGGCAAAATTTTCAAAAAAACCTCCACTACAACCTCCTTTATTGGCTGTAGAGGTTTTAGCGGAGGTTTTAATGGATGTTCAATATAACTAAAAAAAATTGGGCGGGTGGAGGTTGTAGAAGATGCTTTTATTTTAAAAACACACCGGCGTGCCATTAAATAAAATGCCTTGGGGCGTACCAAAACCTAAAATGCACTGGAACGACCTTACATAAAATTCCCCGAAACGTACATAAAACAAAAAAAACATCGGTGCACCATTACATAAATTCTCGGTGTGAACATAAACCAAACCACTCTGAGCACCATTACATGAAAATACCATGGTGCGTAAATAAGACAAAAATGCGCCGGTTTGCCATTACATTACTGCCCCAGTGCTTACATATGAAAAAAACGCATCGGGATGCGTTTGATTTTTCATATGTAAGCACTTTTCATATATTTTTTGATTTACGCAATCAGATTCTCATTTTGTTTAAATGCTACTCCGATGCACTTGTATTTTTATTATACGTTTCGGTGTGTATACTAAATATAATACTATGTGGCACTTGTATTATTAAACACACTAGAGCGCTTAAGTTTTTTAGACCACTGATGTTGTTATTATATTTAAATAACCGGTGCTTATTTATCACATGCCCATTGTATAATTTCAAAACGATATATATTATCACACATTTTATGCACCAATGATTCCATATAATTAATATGCATCGGGGCTTTAGTATTCTTAATATGCACCAATGTGTATAACCCCTTAAAAACATCGATGTCTATATTCTTTCAAGCACCATTTTGTCTTTTTATAAGAATGCACCGATATGTATATATTTTAATTAATTATTTTTGTTATTGCATTTTGATATAATGAAAACATTAATTCCTTATCTAAGAGATTACACCTATATTACTTGCAACATTGTAAATCATTCACATATTAATTAATCAACAATGCAACATTTTACAACATTTGACAATGCAATAAAATAACAAACCCATTTTATTATATATGAATAAGAGACTCGTGGTTATACCAAATGGGACAACGTAAAGGTCCACAATAATCAAAATGGAATCAATACGCAATTGTTACAAGTACTGGTAACATGTCCTCGTGCAATTGAGATATTATGTCCACTACATTAAGCAAAAATATCCCTGATTTTTACAGACTGACATTACAAAAATGCATACAACTTGCAGTAACATTCAATTATATTGATTGTCATTCATCACTTGAATTGTTGTCATTGCTTGAGTTGTGTGCATCCCTCATTTCTTAATCGATTTTACGTGATATTGTACTTTGGTTATCTAAACAAATGTTTTCTTGCTCAACTTCTCGTTGACGTTCCAACTGCTCTTGTTCGATGTACAAACATAGAAATAAAGCATGATAAGTAAATCTACTTTTATAATATAGTAGAATATACATGATTGCGTAAATCAAAAAATATATTAGATCAATGATTGATTCATAAACCATACACATCGTTTCGAAGGCTCACCTCATGTTGATTATCATAAGATTTTATGTTGGCTCCTCTCCATACTTTGTTGGCTGCTTTTATTTTATAATGAATGGAACAAGAAGAAACATTTTTATGTTGGCTCCTCTCTATACTTTAAACATTTTTAAACATTTTAAGAAATTCATTTTTAGTAAAAGTCAAAGAAAAACTTAATGTTGATTACCTTTCGATCCACCTGTTTTCTCTCTTTGCAACATTTCCATAAAGCTTTTATGCTATTTTTCATTCATATTGCAAACAATCTTATCAATTTTTTTCCTCTGCATGACACACATTAACCAATACAGATCATTGGTTTAAACTTACAAATATTTCAAATTATATATTAACTTTTAAATAAAACTTAAAGAACTTACCTACCTATCTTCGTGGGATGATCTACCATTGCGCTCGCTGCAACAAGATGATTTCTTTGAACTTCTATCAACCATCTTGTATAAAAAAAACCCAGGAATCATCAGAAATAGAAATTATATTTTTTTTTATACAATCTATTATTTCGGTGCATTGAGTTCATTAAACAAAACACACCTAGGCGCCAAGAATATACTCGCACTGACATGTACTATTAGTCATTGTGCATCACTAGCCCATATGCATATGATACAAAATCAATAATATTTATTTTTTTGACCACTTGGTGCTTTACACGGATATATGCACCCTGTGTGCTTATCTATATAGTGAGAACCGGGGTGAATTTCTTGTACATGGCACACTAGAGTGTCTTTTCTGTACAGTTCTCACGACATACAACAAATTAAAAAAAAAAAAAAAACCATTGACAATGACATAGTTAAAAGGGTTTGGGATCCAATGCAACAAGTGGTACCATTGCAATAGATACCATATGCCCCACATGCAACTAAACAAACCCCATAAAAATATATTGGTTAAAAAATAAACCCTAAAAAAATTATTGCTTATAAAAATAAACCCTATAAAAATCTATTGCTTATAAAAATAAACTCTATAAAAATATATTGCTTAAAAAAAGAGGAGAAAAAGAAAAAACAACAAGAAAGCTACAACAACCAATATCGAAGGTAACTTTGAAACCCTTATATTTTTTTAACATGCATTGAAAATAGTTTGAATCAAATAGGGAAATATTGAAATGATCAATAGAATGAAATCACATACATGGAATTTCTTATCTGCAGATTTGTATGTGCCCTACAAATCCCTTCCAATTTTGTTTCTTCAAAAAAATCCAGCCACTCCAAAGTCTTCTGTGGTAAATCTCTCTTCCACAAATCTTGCCTCTAAATTCTACCAAAAAAATGAACTAGTGAATAATGTCTTCATTTATAAACAAATACGTTTTGAAAAATGAAATTCCCTCTTTTTTTCATTGTGTATTTTCAACTAGTATGCAAAAACACTTATTAAACTATATATTTTAAAAAATAAGTTTCTCGTCAAATCGGTGCGCCTCACTGAATAGTGCGCCCTAGTGTGTATATAGTAAAAAGCCCACCGATATCAATTTTATTGACAAAATAGAAATACAAATCTCTGCTATTAAAATTTACGAATGTTTTGGTTCGCAGAGGTTGTAATGGATGTGATGGTTTGATGTGTTGCATAGTTTGTCGCATCGATGCATTTTGTATATTACACACAAGTGAATTATACACGTATTAAGACACTGATAAATTTTAATATCTGATTCATGCATGTATTAACGATGGTTTTGGCTCAAATGCAGGTAAAATAAGGTTATACTATGAAATGGCCAACACTTCAGATTCCAGCTCATTCCATATCGTTGCAAGTTTGTCAACTTCTCCTACATTATTCGAAGTAAGTCTAGATTTTATATATAATTAATTTATATGATTGAATTTATGGATGTGCATTTGAATAATTGTTCATTGAGTTTTGTAAGATCATAAATTGAGACTGAGTTCAGATGAACAAGATATTCAACTTGTGCAAAAATGCCACAAGCTCTTTACCCTTCCAATTGTAACATGCTATCTTCCAGTAACCTACAACCTGGGTCAATGACATTACACCATAAATTAGATCTCTTAAGTTATGACACACTAGTGGTATGTGGTTGTTCAAAATGTAAAGGGTTGAAGAATAACCCTTGATGTGTCACATTGTCTCATTATATTAATGAGACAATGTGAGTGGGTAAAAGTTGTCTCTTTTACTTAGTGTGAGCGGGTAAAAGTTGACCCTGGAAAGCTACGACAACCCCATAAAACAAGCACTTCAGCCCCAAAAAATTGAAAACATAAATAAACACATGAATAAACAATTGTATAAACTGATGAATAAACACACAAACAAATCACAAAAATAAATTACGGCTCGTAAATTTCGATACTTGCATTACTTCAAAAAAGAAATATAAATATACATAATAAAGAAATATAAATATACATAATTTTCTTTAGAAAAAGCTAGAATAATTCTTCAATAAAAATATAGAGAAAACCTATATGTAACTTATCTTTTATTTTTTAATGTGACAACATCTCTTTATAGATCATCTCTCAACACCCTTAAGATTATATATTAATATTCCTTCTAAAATTTGACTTTGTTGTAATGAAGTGGCCTTACGATGACCTTCATTTAATGATAACTTTCTTTATTATAGAGTAGAGTATATTGAATACGATGATATTGAATCTCTATTAATGATTTAGGAAAGATGTTTTGAATACGATGATATTGAATCTCTATCAATGATTTAGGAAAAATGTTTTGAATACGATGATATTCTAAATAATATATAAATTTTTTATTATTTATTATTATTTTTTTAGAAATATAAAAACAATTTTAAAATAAAAGTTATAAATTTCTAACTAAATACATTAATTTTTTTTCATTGAGAATTAATTCTAAGAAAAATGTTTTGAATACGATGATATTCTAAATAATATATAAAAAAATTATTATTTATTATTATTTTTTTTAGAAATATAAAAACAATTTTAAAATAAAAGTTATAAATTTCCAATTAAATACATTAATTTTTTTTCATTGAGAATTAATCCTAAGATAGTCAAAATTCTTAATCTCAGTTCAAGAAAATGATCTTTCTACTTATACAATTTTACAAAATTATTAAAAAAAAATAATTTCAAAAACCAAAAAGAATTAATCCTAAGATAGTCAAAATTCTTAATCTCAGTTCAAGAAAATGATCTTTCTACTTATACAATTTTACAAAATTATTAAAAAAAAATAATTTCAAAAACCAAAAAGAAAGTGCAAAATTAAAATTTTTGTTTTTAATATTTAGTTAATCCTATTACTTTAATTAAAATAATCTTAAATATACTGCTTTTCTTTTTATTCTTATCATTAAAAAATATTAAAATAATTAAAATAATCTTAAAGATAGTGCTTTTTTTATTCTCATCCTTAAAAAAAAAGTAATCCTCAAGAATTTATTATGAGGCAATTGTACTCCACCCCTGGATGGGGTGACAATTGGAGCACATGCACCGGATAATGTTATTGCAGTCAACCATCGCTCTCCTCCCTTCATTCATGTCAATGTAGAGCATTAATGGTGCAAGGATGGAGGTGTGCCTACACTACGTGGGAAATTTAATGAGTGGATTAGATGTGAGGTGATTTGTTTCAGTGTTGGTACGAGGAGGATGGAGGCCATCATCTCAAGCTTAATGGCACTCTCCATGACTGAAATGGATCACTTATTGGAGGTAAAGCATGGGTTTTGTTCTCCATTGTTTACTTGGGCATTGTGGATGGTTTCCTCCTCTCTCTGAGAGGCTCTCTTTGCTCGTGGTTCCATGTCTTATTTGTCCTGTATCTCTTGGCCTTCTGATCATCTTCCTTTCTCCATGCCACGTGAGAGGGGTAAGCCGAAACGTGGTCCAACTTACTATAGCTTTGTCGCTCGCCGGCTTCGACCGAGTCTGGCTCCATCGTCAACTCTGCCTCCTCACACCAACCCAATCCTCACAAGTCTACCTTCTAGGGTTTTTCCCTATACAATTCAAAACAGGGATATGGAAGACAATGATCCGGTTTTCGTTGAAGAGGAATTCCCTCTAGTGCCCCCCGGGTCTCCTCTATATTCCCAATTGATTGTGTCTTCAACTATACAAAATTCTAATTTCATTTCCCCTCGAGAGGAAGGTGTTTCTCCTACCCTCGTCCTGGGGGGAACTGGAAGCTGCTCAGTTATGGAAGAGGCTCCTCCTTTAGGGCTAGGTGACATGTCTCTAGAAGCAACTCGTCCAGAATCCGAGCTCAAACCAAATGTGGATACAATACCTGAGGCACCCCCTTTGTGTGGTCTCTCAGTGGATCAATTACAACTAATTTTTGACCTGAGAAGGAATGTTGCAGATCAACTTCTCTGCCAAGACATCCTTTGTCGCTCGTTGGATGCCTTCTTTGACTCTTTTTCAAGCGAGCCCGTCAAGAGAAGGTGCTCAACCTGCTGTCAGCCTTATGTCTTTGTGCCAGCCTAGCCTCACTCCCCAAATAGTGATGGAAATCCAGGTTCCTCTAGTGTATGAAAATTTTCTTGTTCTGTCTCTTTTTGTTTGCAACAATCATCATTTTAGTTTCAGGGGGGTCCAACATCGGAACAATAGCTTTCATAATTTATATTTTGTCATATATGTACTTTGTTGTAAACATGAATTCTTTTTCAAGTTTGAAACTGATTTTGGTTTTCATATATTTGGCAGAACCGACTATAAGCCTCAACATATACACTGGTTTTCTGGTTATCTAAAATAATACAATTTTATTTAAAAAAAATAATAACTATACTCCCAAAAAAAGGATTCACACATTAAAAATAAATAAAATGTTTTAATATAGATTTTTTATTAATGTTATTTTTTAACTTAAAAACAATTATAAAAAAAAAGTTCAAACATGAAGGTTGTAATGGAGTATGTGAATCCCTCTTTCTTTAAGATGATAATGGTAGTACTTCCTTTAAATTCCACAAATCCTTATATACTTTGTAATGCTTTTAAGGATAACTTCATTTCTTTGGCTTTTTAGGATCACATTAAAAGTCTCAAATTTAACAACGATGTATCTTAAATTTTCTATTAAGAAAGATTTAAAAAAGAATCTGTGAATAAGTAAAAAACAATTCATAATTATAAGTATTTTATGTTTATTAAAATAAATAATACTTAAAAGATTTGCTTAAAATAAATAATATTTAAAAGGAATTATGTATAGATTAACAATAATGTATCTTAAATTTTCTATTAAGAAAGGTTTAAAAAATAATATGTAAATAAGTCAAAAACAATTCATAATTATAAGTATTCTATGTTTATTAAAATAAATAATATTTAAAAGAAATTATTTGTAAATTGTAAAAAACAATTCATAATTTTAAAGATTTGTTTAAAATAAATAATATTTAAAAGAAATTATTTATAGATTAACAATAATGTATCTTAAATTTTCTATTAAGAAAGGTTTAAAAAATAATCTGTAAATAAGTCAAAAACAATTCATAATTATAAGTATTTTATGTTTATTAAAATAAATAATATTTAAAAGAAATTATTTGTAAATTGTAAAAAACAATTCATAATTTTAAGTATTCTTTGGTTTTTTTAGATTACATTAAAAGTCTCAAATTTAACAATAATATATCTTAAATTTTCTATTAAGAAAGGTTTAAAAAAATAATCTTATTTGTGAATGAGTAAAAAACAATTCATAATTATAAGCATTTCATGTTTATTAAAATAAATAATATTTAAATTAAGTTATTCGTGAATAAGTAAAAAATTCATAATTATAAGCATTTCATGTTTATTAAAATAAATAATATTTAAATTAAGTTATTCGTGAATAAGTAAAAAACAATTCATAATTATAAGTATTTATAATATTTAAAATAAGTTATTTATAATGTAATAGAATTATAATAATATTCTAAATAAGTTATTTATAATGTAATAGAATTATAATATATAATTTAATTGTTATTGTTTTGGGATATTGTGAATTTTTTTTATTTTGAAAAAATTTAAAATTGATTTATAATAAAAATTTGCTAATACAATTGTAATTTTTAATTTCCGAATCTTTTTATTTAAAAAAAGATTTATAATAAAAATTTACTAATACAATTGTAATGTCCACTTTCCAATCATAATTTTACGGAGGAAATTTGAAAAATGGCAATTGAAAGTTAATAGGAAATGTAAGACTTGTGTCCACTTATTAATTCCTCTTTCATTTCCCATTAATCAATCTATCAAAAGCGGATGAAAACTGCTAGCCAAGTTACCGAAATGTTCGAGGAAAAAAGTTCAAAAATCAAACTGGAGATGCGGGGTATCGATCCCCGTACCTCTCGCATGCTAAGCGAGCGCTCTACCATCTGAGCTACATCCCCATCCGAAATAACAATTAGTCTTTTACAAATTGATATTTATAGTAACGATATTTAGTTAGGTACGGGGAGTGGTCAGGCGAAGGTAAAATTTTGAATAACATCTAGTCTTTTACATATAACTATTTATACTAACAATATTTTTATGGTACAAGGTTTTTCATGCAATACCAATTTATCCTTGATATTGTAGAAATTGTGTGGGAGGATATGGAATGGGGTAGATGCCTAAGGTTGGTTTCCCTCCCCATCTAAATGGACTTTGAGAAAGCGTACGCCCATGTGGAATGGTTGTTCATTTTGGGTATACTATAACTTTTGGGCTTTTGTTAGTTTTTTAAATTCCAAGTGATGGAAATAGTAGTATAGTAGGATATCATTTAGTGGTTGGGGTTCTAAGTTAGATGATTGTGATCGTCATTTAGATTTAGGAATTTTCTAACAAATCACAATTTTTATGTAATTATTAAAAAAAATTCAAATTTTTGAGGTGTGCAAAGCACAATACACATAAAAACAAATAAATGTGTATATTGTAAATTGCATTTAAAATATTTAAATTACATTAATAATATACATTACATTTATTGTATTTTATAAAATAAGTTTTTGTCTTTTTTTTTTTTTTAACTTCACGGTGTCTCTTTAAAGGAGTCACAATTATAGTAACTAATTGTGAGCCATAAGGTTGGAGATAAAAATATTTAGAAACAATTCTTTATTTGAATCGGAGGTATCAATTTCATGATGTTTTTTGTTTTACTTAAAAGGGTGTTAACAATCACAACCTCTTTCGAAGAGGAAAATCCTATATTCATTTCATCTACTTCATCTCCTGAGAAATGAGTGGATTCCCCAATTACCACTCGTTGGTCCTAATTTCCTCATTCTAATCAAGGTCATTCCCCAAACTTGGTTTCTCTAGAAAATTCCATCTTTTTTTGTTTTGATTCATTCCTTTTTTCTTGGGAGGATGAGCTCAAGCTTGGAGACAAATAGCTTGTGAATGTCCTAGAAGATGACACATCTTGCACCTAAACGTTGTGTTCTCATAATCCAAGACCTATGTGTATTTAAAATCCTTTCATGTGAGAATCATTATGTCCAGAAGAACCTTACTAAGATCTGTCTCAACATGGATATGTACATCTTGAGTGAGCCTAATGGTTAAGAACACGTGTTTCCACCTAGAAGGTCATAGGTACAAATCTAGAAGGGGGTAGGGTATGTACACTCTATAGACTTTGGCAATTAAATTTTACATGGAGCGGTCCCTTGTCCCACAAACAAGGGGGTCTCATACACCAATTTGGTGTCGATCAAATTCAAGGAACTAAGAAGTTATAAAAAGCCCCATACTTCCATAAAAGGAAGAACCCTCCTGAAACACTTATCAATCATTAGCATGATTATAAAATTAAACAATACAAAACCCTTAGAAAAAAGAGAGATCTCGCATTTTTTTGGGTCCAAATCAAGTAAATCCATTGAAACAATGTTAATATAAAAGGCCAATACTCATTAAACTTGCAAATATTTTTCATATAAGATCTATATTGTTACTTAGTCTTTATCTCTATCTTTATTATGATTTGTTCACCACTTTATTTGATTTTATCTTCTCTTTCTACCCTAAAACCATATGTCTTTTTAATTTTGGATTTGTAAAGTTCTTAGGGATTAGACTTTTTATTTTTTTATAATCTATACATACCTTTTCATTAGTCTTTATCTCTATCTTTATTATGATTTGTTCACCACTTTATTTGGTTTTAACCTCTTACTTTCTATTCTAAAACCATGTCTGTTTTAATTTTGGATCCCTAAAGTTCTTAGGGATTAGATTTTTTATTTTTTGATAATCTATATATACATACCTTTTAATTGCTAAATTTTGGAAATGGTTGAGAGGAGGAATGGATAATGATTGGTATGAGTAAGGTTATGTTGCATAAATTTTGATTGGTTTTTACTTGTGAGAGTTGGGATACCCAGCTCGAGAAAGAGAGTGCTAACTCTACCTTGCGAGGCGATCTGGGAGATAGCGTATTTTAGTTGTGGTTGTGCGTGGCTATAATATATCAGATATAAAATGTATGCAGAATTGAAATAAAATGCTAGTAATGGAAAAATAACAACAATATAACCAAAACATTCACCACAATAACACTGGAATGATATAAGAATAACAACATAAATAACACTTTGAATCTGAAAGCAATGTTCATGGGCCTCTTTGAGGGGGCAACCTCCAGTTGAGAAAAGCTCTATTACAATGATATCCAAGCTAGGGTTCTCATACCCTCGACTCCTATTTATACTAAAAAGAAGCATCTAGAGGAAGATCCTTCTAGAAGCAGAAGCTTCTATTAGGTCTTCTTACATCTGCCTTATTCTATTTTATTGAAAGGCCTTATTAAT
>ML820412.1:11461-27869 GCA_009831015.1 Picea engelmannii | reverse complement strand
TATTGGGAGGAAGGCTTCCGGGTACAAGGGGAATGGAATGATCATGAACACCACGGGAAGGAGGGAGGCCTTGGGGAGTGGAAAAGACCAATTGATGTTTAGAAAGGATGGCTTGGAAGTCTTGCGGTACCGAGGGTGTCTCTATTGCTTGTATGGCATGGAGTTGGGCGATAACACCAGAATGACCCTTTTTGAGCAGCTTTTCCATGCAATGGGAACTAATGATCTCAGGTGAACCGATGGTGATGCCTTGGAACTTATACTAGTGGCCCTCCTGGTTGAATTGCATGGTTAAGTCCTTAAAATCCATGAGAATGGGACCCAAAGTCCTTAGCCAGTCTGCACCCAACACAATGTCACAACCTCCCATGTCGATAGCAAACATATGGGATTTCAGGTGGTAGTCACCAATTTGGAGATGCACATTTTCACAACACCCTCCACATTTCATGGAACCACCATTGCCAATCATGATTTGGAAATTATTGACGACATGGATGTAGCAATGAGTTTCTTGGGCAATGTGGCGATGAATAAAATTATGGGTATTGCCACTATCAACCAGAATGATGACCTTCTGATGCTTGATGTAACCGATTAGCTTGAGGGTTTAAGGAGCAGAGAAGCCAGTGAGAGCATTGAGGGAAATGACCGGTTCTACTTCGGGAGGGTCTGAGGGAGGGGTTATGTCAGTCGATTCAGGTGACTCAGACATAGAGGGAGTTTCTTCATCTTCTTCTGAAATCTCCTCGGAGATGGCCATATAAATCTTTTGTTGTTTACACTTGTGGCCCGGGAAATATTTTTCATCACAGTTATAACAAAGGCCTTTGAGTTGGCGTTCAGCCATTTCAGCCCTGGTCAATTTTTGGATCTTTAGTGGAGCAGAGGGGGTAGTGGAATTTACTGGTTTAGGGCGAGGGATAAAGGAGGGTTTGCGGTTTTGAGAAGATACAACCTGTTGTGCTTCTTTAGCTCTTTTGGTAGCCTCCACCCAACTCTCAGGCCGAGCCATGAGGACATGGGCCCGAATTTCATTCTTGAGGCTGTTGATAAAACACTCTCGGAAAAAGGCATCAGACATGCCCTCTGTTCTAAAATCCAGGTGCTCAAAGGCAGATATAAAGTCTTCCATTGTTCCTAATTGTTTCAGCTTTGTCAAACGACCCAAATGGTTGGTGTCAGTGTCAAAGCGTTCATAAATCTCTGCCACAAAATGTGTCCAAGAAATATACCCTTGACGAGAAGTTTTTCTCCATTGCCACCATTGCCAACGTTATTGATCTAGATGGAGGAAACCATACCGGAGTTTGGCCAAGTCATCTGTAATGTCGTATAAAGAGAAGTAATGTTCCATTTGGGTTACCCAACCAGTGGGGTCCGAGCCATCAAATTTGTTCACATCCACCCACAGAAGGCGTAGGTCACGTTGAAAGTGATGGTTCTGCAAGGTATGGGAATGAGAGGAATGGTCACCTTCAATATGTGGAGGTGAGGAAGAGGAAGGGTTATCTGTAGGGATATGCAGTTTGGTGCATAGTGCCAAAAAGAGTGATTCAAGCTGGGTGGTGAGGTCTTGTTTGATTTCCCCCATTGAGGATTGCATGGTTGTATTGATGGTGGCAACATTGGCACTGAGTTGTTTCACTTCTTGTTGGGTCTCAATGAGACTAGATTGCAAGGTGTTGAAGCGAGCTTCCAAGTCTTGGCTACAAGTATGGGCCATGAGGATGGGAAAATTGAAAAGGGTCGGGCGGGGTAAAAAGATTTGTCGAAAAATGATATGGATGAATGTGATAAGGGAGAAGAGATGAATCCAATGGAATAGGTCTCAAATAATGGTGAAATTTTTTCCAGAATTTTTTATTTTTTATTTTTATTTTTACGGAGTTATACTCTAGTTTGAAGAATACTATAGAGAGGAAATGCCCAAATGCTTAACCAGAAATAAATGTGTATTTAATTGGCAACCCAAACACAGTTGCGCGACAATAGATCTTGTCTGTTTTAATTTGTTTATGTTTATGTCCCCAAGGGTTAGGTATTCAAGGTTTCTACAGAAAAGGGTTTGCCCTGTGCTATACCTCTCTGATATACGTGTGGGTTCCAACAGTAGTACTCGACCCAATATCTCAGGGCACTAACTAAGGAGGATAGAACGTACCCTTAGTCGTACTACCCGATCATTTTATCTAAAGAGGGCTTCAGGTAATCTAGTCCGATTCGTACACAGGTGTTGTCTGATGCGCTAACACTCGAAGGGGTACCAACATGGGTTACAAGGGTGGCTAACAGATGGCGCTTAAGTACCACTTATATTTCCTACATGTATGAATACCTCAACGGGTTTATGCGCGTAACGACAGATCTTTGTGGATTAAAGACACAGGAATATGTCTCTACCCTGAAAAAAAAAATTAACCCACACTTTCTGCTGAGGAAAGTGCTCTGATACCACTTCTAATATACCAAATATAAAATGTATGCATAACTGAAATAAAATGCTAGTAATGGCAGAATAATAGCAATATAACCAGAACATTCACCACAATAACACTGGAATGATATAAGAATAACAACATAAATAACACTTTGAATCTGAAAGAAATGTTCACGGGCCTCTTCGAGGGGGAAACCTCCAGTTGAGCAGAGCTCCATTACAATAATATCCAAGCTAGGGTTCTCATACCCTCGACTCCTATTTATACTAAAAAGAAGCATCTAGAGGAAGATCCTTCTAGAAGCAGAAGCTTCTATTAGGTCTTCTTACATCCGCCTTATTCTATTTTATTGAAAGGCCTTATTAATATTGACCTTTATTACATCTGAGTATATTTTTCTACCTATGTGCGGGTTAGTACCCTAACAGTGGCCCCTTTGCTGCTCGGGGGCTGAGGGGAAAGAAGAGTACCCTGAGCGTTGGCTGGGAGGTACCGGTGAAGTCTTCACGGTTAGCAAGTTGGGAGTTGGACGAAGCACAAGCGCGGAAGAATGTATTTGACCTCATCGCTTCTAGTTACAGTATTCCTCACTGAATTAGTAAATACAATGTATTAAGTTTATTGTATTTTTAATTGAAGTCGCAATGTTTTAAGTGTGTCTTGTATATCCATTTTTTTTCGGGGGGGGGAATCTTTGCGCTATTTTTTTCTGTATTGGGGTTCCTTAAGGTTCTTCCTTTGAGTTGAGGTAGTCACTTTCCCAACAAACCCTTGTTCTCTTCATTTGTTTTTAAAATTCTCCCAACTCCTCCCTCCTAAAAATTTTTTAGTTTGACTAATTTAGTTTGTGAATTTTTTTTATGGGTGTTATCCCTGCGATCCTTCCCTTCAAAATCTTGGTGTTGGCAGCCTTCCCTGCGATTTTTTTTTATGGAACTATAACTCAACAATTTTTAACTATCCTCTGCATTTTTAATAGGAAAATGTGGCCAGGTGTGGGTGCCTCCTACCCATCATTTCATATCTTTGATGTATGCAATGACCTCTGTGTTCCCCAATGTTTTTGTAAATTGTGTATCCAACTGATCCTTCCCTTAGAAATTGAAGTAATTTTCCCCGTGTTTTGGGTGTGTTATTGGATAAATCCGTGAGTGCGGACACAAACCGATCTCCCTAGATCCACCTGGATCTAGAACAAAACATGACAGAATAATACACTTTCCCTAGATCTAGCCTATTGAACGAACTAAGAGATAAGGAATATGGACATACTTTATGAACGCTTTCCTTATATCTCTGTTGTTCCAAGTTTCACTCCAATGCTCTTGTCCCGTTCAGATCACAACAGTACAAACCAATCGAAGTAAAGGCAGATCAATATATTCAATGGCTAGTCTATACATACGATCAAGGAATTATGTAATAAAGTGACATCATCTTTATGGGAAAGGGACATATTACTGTATTGATTTAATTGAAAGTAAAACTTACAACCTGAGCCTTGATGTCATAGGTCTCCTTTCGATGGCTCCTAGCTCTGACACACACACTCGCTCATGCATGAAGAAAATCAACCACTTTTGATGACTTTGTTGTTGTCTCTAGCTGTTGTAGCATCAGTCCTTCATACAGTCCTGCACTAATTCTCCAATCAATCTCTTGCTAGTCTACTTCTTGCTTCTTTAACCTTTTCCATGAGCCATCTCCTCAATATATAGGAGAAGATAAATTAGTTACTTGGATAGGAAGTGATCCCAAGATATCAGGAAAACCAGTACTTAGATAACCATTCGCTAGCCAACTCATTCTTCTCGAAGATTCCCTTCTAGAAGGCTCGAGAACTTCATCTTTTTCCTCTTTAATAAGATTTTCGCACCCTAGAAGTTAGGTACAGTGCGAACCCCTTGCACTCCATCTTAATGCAGCCTGCGAGAATCAGGCATTCTCGCAGGAAAGTATATAGGTAGCCCGCGAACCTCTTTAAAAACATGATTTATGGAAGCAGACAAGTGTAACTTTTCTCAGGAAAGTATTCTTAGTGAAGAGCTTGATTTTCCATCATCATAACATCATCATACTATCATCATGATGACCAAAATTGCGGATAACAGGGTGGAGAGCCTAAGCTCATCGCCATCCCTCCTTTCCCAGCTAAAAATTAAAATTATTCTCTGCATTGAATGGGAGTTGTGAAACCCAACCTTATGTTTTGAATCCTCAACATTTTTATTTATCCTCTACATTGATTGGGGGAGTTGTAAACCCAACACTCTATTATATTGCTTAGCATTTCGTTTTATTAATCCTCTTTGTCAAATTCTTATGCACGATTTTCCCAACTGGGGAAACTCCTGGCGAATTTCCTTGAACTCTGCATTTTTGTTCATTGTGCAAACTTGCACAACTAGATAACATCTCTGGGTGAAATTTCCCCCCTTGAACTCTGTGATTGAGGTGTAATCATGCTCAACGATTGGATACATCCATGCATTTTCCTTTCTTGGTAATGTCTATGTGTTTTCCTCCTTTAATCGCCCCTGAGAGATTCACTCTTTTTCTCTACGGTTTTTCCCCTTTTTTTTAGTCCAAAATTCCCTCCTTCTCTCTGTGAATATTCTCCTTATATGTCTCAACGCTTTTAACTCAAATGCTCAACGAATTTCATGGACAATGCCCAACAATTGATATTGTTGTCCTCTGCATTTTATTTAAATTCGCCCAATGATTTTGTATATTCCCTGCGAATTTCTGGGGCTTCCACCCAACGATTTCAATAACTTGCTTTGCCTTTTCATTTTCCTAGACTACCCATGAAATTCGTGCACTTGGTCTGTGAATTTTTCCTGGCGTCTGCATTTCGTTAAATGTTTTCTCCTTCCATTGACAGTTCAGATTCCTCCCTACTCTTTCTTTGACAGTCAGTCTCACATATGAGTGTCCTCCCTGCTCTTTCTATTGACAATCTGCCTCACATTTGAGCGCTCTCCATTTCCCTTCTCCTCTACACTCACCACTGACAGATTTCAGGCTTGCTCATTGTGCACTTTCCCTCACGATCGAATGTATTAACCGTGCATGATGCCTGTGTAGATTGAGAGCCCTGGGGTTTTTATTATTATTAAGAGGACTGTCTTGACCAATCCTTACCTCTACTAAAGTTGGGATGTCATATTTATTGCAGGAATAAACAAAGTTAGTACCTTATTTAGAGACTAGTCATATCCCTTTTTTATCCTAGTTAGTGAGAAGTTTTATTTAGTTAATGAACCCTTCATTACTTAATTATCGAGGACTTAAACATTTTGGATATGCACAATCTCTAGATGGCACCTACTAATTAGAATTGTAGGATCTTAATACTTAGTCGATAAGTTTTTTTTCTCTAATTATATATCGTTGATACCCTGGAATTGAGTTATTGTAGCATTCTAGAAGTACCTTATATTACAGAATATCAGAATAACTATAGTACTAGTAATAAATGATTGAATTAGGTTGTGAAATTATCCATGTTTATAGGAGAATGGATTTTGGGTTATAAAATTTTACTTATGATGATTAGGGTCAAAATGCTTCATAGATGATAAGTGCATCAATTAATTGATTGTGTTAATGTAGTCAGACTATTGTGGATGCTTCATAGGTGCTTTGCGCCATGAATTTTAATGTGATGTACTATTGGTTATGTAAATTGTTTGTCTCTTTGCACCTTGAAAATATAATGTAATGTATGATTGTTTAGATATTAGACTTCTTGCACAAATGGATTTTGATGTAATAAATGATGGTTTTAGGTATTAGACTTCTTGCGCACAATGAAAATATGATGTAATGAATGATTGTTTTGATATTAGACTTCTTGCGCGAACAAAATTTAATGTGATGTATGCTTGCATTTATGCTAATGGTTAAGTGGTTAGATTGTGTGGCTCTATGGACTAATTCTAACGTGTAAATGTTTACGCTTTTGATTACTCACGCGCATTGTAATATTGGTGATGCATGATTAGTTTAGTAATAAAATTTACTTGCACACCTTAATTTGAGTGGGCGTGTGATTTCTTCACAATTATTCTCTTGCACCTTTGAATTTAATGTTGATCACTCTTGCGTCATGAATAAGTTGCTACTTAATCTTGCGCCTTGAATTAATGTTGGTAAATGATGAGTTATATGAGTGATTACTTGTGTGCCATGTTTAATTGATGATTAGGATTGAGTGATTGATAAAATTGCTTATCCTTGATGTTGTTGATTTAGCTAGTTGGTTTGGACTTGATTGTGTTAGTGGGATGTAGAAACATCCTTGTTCCTCAAAACAGTCGCCAGCCCTGAGACCTTAAATGGTCAAAATCAATTGGATCCTGGGCTTGAGTGTTTCTTATGTGTCCTGGAGGTCCTAACCTTGCAGGGTAGGTTGGGCGGGTAGTATATTTATGCCATCTTTATGTTATCACTATGATATTCATGTTATCGTTATGTTATCTCATGTTATGCTTGTGTTATCTGATGACTATCTTTATGTGAGGAGTTGAGCGATTAAAAGTATTGATGATTCCAGTCAATTGTGTTGAGTTGATCTTGTGTCGCCATTCATGATGCTCATTTATTATGTGTCATTATTAAAATATGATGATGTGTTGATTATATGTCATTACTAAATATGTTGATGCATCAGTTGCGACATTATTTGATTATGACAATGCGACGATTGTAATTCCTTTATTTATGATGTCATTGATTCTGCGTGCTATGATTTACATTGTTGACATTAATTTCCTAATGCAATTTTTTTTTTACCTTTATTCTTTTCTTTCCTAGTCATGACAGAGGGGTCATTACAGAGATCAAGACAAATTCCTCAGTCTGAAAAGGAAAGAAAAATGAAGTGTTACTTTTGGAGATAATGTCTCTACCAAGATACTTGGAAAGGGCACAATCAGTCTAGGGAATAATAGAGAAAAATCATAAAATGTGTTATTAGTTGAAAATTTGAAGCCTAATCTCCTTAGTGTGAGCCAAACATGTGATCAAGGACACATACTCATATTTGACTCTAAAAAATGTGAAATTAGAAAATAAGACTAAGGAAAATTAGTGGTTGTTGCACCAAGGACACCAAACAATGTTTATATCTTAAACATAGAAGAAGAAGAAAAAGGTTTCATGAACCAAATAGATGAAAGTTGGCTATGGCACAAAAGAATGAGACACATAGGTTTTGACAATTTGATAAAAGTCAATAAAAAGGAAGTTGTGAGAGATATGTCAAAGATTATTAAACCTTCAAACTCTGTTTGTAGGAACTACCAACATGGAAAGAAGGCAATAATAAGATTCAATACAAAATAATACTCTACATAAAAACCATTAGAACTTGTTCACACTGACCTATGTGGACCAACAAGAAATAAAATCATGCAAGATGAATATTACTTCATTTTATTCATTGATGACTATACAAGAATGACTTGGGTATCCTTTCTCAAAGAGAAATCATAAGCATTCAACAAATTCAAAGCCTTCAAAGCACACGTTGAAAATGAGACCGATCTCAAAATTAAGTGCTTAAGATCAAACAATGGAGGGGAATTTACCTTAGATGAGTTCAACAAGTTTTGTGAAACTCATGGAGTTAAAAGGCACTTTTAAGCTCCAAGAACTCTTCAACAAAATGGGGTTGCCGAAAGGAAAAATAGAATTATCCAAGAAGCAACCAGAACTATTTTAAATGAAGCCAAACTTCCAGATATCTATTAGAGAGAAGAAATGTATACAAAAATGTACATACTTAACAGAACACAACTTAGAGTTAACCATGACAAGACACCATATGAGTTGTGGTTTGACAGACCAACATCAGTCAAACACTTCTGAGTCTTTGGGAACAAATGTTATATAAAAAGAGATGATGATAACCTAGGAAAATTTGATTCCAGATCAGATGATTGTATATTTCTTGGTTACTCATCCAATAAAAAGGCCTACAGATGCTACAATATGAGATTGCACAAAATTGTGGAAAGTACAAATGTAAAAGTGGATGATCTAAAATCAATAAGAATCAAATCTCAAGATAATTCACAAGTTGATGAAAGAAGAAGAAATGATGATGAAGAAGAAGAAGTTAAATAAATAAAAGAAGAAGAATCACAAAGTGAAGAGGAAAAAGAAGAGGAAGCCTCACCAAGACAAGAGTCAAAAGCACCATCAAGAAGAGTAGAAAGATATCATCGTGAAATTCAAATCATAGGCAACAATAGTGTTGTATTTGGAACAAGAAGAAGGCTAACATATGAATCAGAACAAGCAATGTTATCCCTAATAGAACCCAAAACATTTGCAAAAGCCAACAAAGATGAGGATTGGGTCAAAGCCGTGAATGAAGAGCTTGATCAAATAGAGAAAAATCAAACTTGGGAACTTGTCCCAAGACTAAAATCCAAAAATGTGGTAGGGACCAAGAGGAGTTTTAAAAATAAAGTTAATGAAGATGGTCAAATTATAAGGAATACAGAAAGATTCGTGTGTAAAGGATATGCTCAAGTAGAAGGAATTGACTTTGAGGAAACATTTGCTCCAGTGGCCAGATTAGAAACTATCATAATGTTTTTGGCATTTGCATGTTTTAAAAACTTTAAAATATATCAAATGGATGTCAAATCTGCTTTCTTAAATGGAAATTTAGAAGCAGAAGTCTATATAGAACAACCTAAAGGATTTATGTTATCAGAAAATAAAGACTATGTTTCCAAATTAAATAAAGCATTGTATGGTCTCAAATAAGCTCCCAAAGCATGGTTTTCAAGACTTGATAATCATCTACAACAGTAAGGATACAAAAGAGGAGCTATTGACAACAATCTTTACATTAAAATTGAAAATCAGACTATGATTATTGTTGTAGGATATGTGGATGATATCATCTTTGGAAGTAATATAAATCATCTAATCAAGCAATTTTCTACAAAAATGCAAAAAGAATTTGATATGTCAATGCTTGGTGAACTGACATTCTTCCTAGGATTATAAGTTTCACAATCAGACAAAGGCATATTCATATCTCATACCAAATACATTAAATAAATGTTGAAGAAATTTCAAATGGAATATTGTAAACCTATGAGCACTCCTATGACTACATGATGCAAACCAAACAAATATGATGAATCACTAGAAGTAGACCAAACCATGCATATATCAATGATTGGTAGCCTATTATATGCAACAAAAAAAAGACCAAACATCATGCAAGTTGTAGGATTAGTGGCCATATTTCAATATGCACCTAAAGAGACACATATGAAAGAAGTTAAAGGTATTTTTAGACATCTCAAAGGCACGTTGGATTTTGGGTTATGGTATCCAAAAATAGAAGACTTCGCTTTAACTTCATATACTGATGCAGATTGGGCAGGAAGTATTGATGACAAAAAGAGCAATAGTAGAGGAGAATTCTTTCTAGGAAAATGTCTTGTGTCATGGCTAAGTAAAAAACAACCCTCTATATCACTATCTACAACAAAAGCTGAATATATTGTTGTTTCCTCCTGTTGCACTCAAGTAATTTGGATGAAACAAACTCTAGAAGACTTACAAGTAAAGTATGATCATGCAATTCTTCTTAACTGTGACAATACCAATGTTATAAACCTTTCTAAGAATCCTGTCATGAACTCAAAAACCAAGCATATCCCAATTAAATGTCATTTTTTAAGGGAGCAAGTTACTCAAAAAGTTGTTAAAGTGGAATATGTGGATACTAAAGAAAAGATTCCAGATATATTCACAAAACCTTTACACATGAGTACTTTTGAATACCTTAGACATAAATTGGGGGTAATCTCCATATCTAATTAAATAACACAAGCTTCATAAAAAAAAGCAGTACATGGACAAGGGGAGTTTAATCTCAGGGGGAGCAGAGAAATATTTGTCTTGTGATTGTTGTCAAAGGGGGAGAATAAATAGTAAAACTCAATTAAAATTGAAAATCAATGGTTTTTACTGTGTTGACATCAATGTCAAAGGGGGGGAATGTTGGACATGGTCCTATGATGTTTTCATTGATGTCAACAAGGGTTAATATGGGTCCATCATCCAGAAAAGTCCATTCAGACTATAACTCTGTTAAAGTGCCTTGCTATACTAGTTGCAAAAGAGCATTAACCCTAATGAGGCTATTGCATATGGAGTTGCAGTGCATTATGCTATTTTGAATAGAGATATGTTAGATATGGTGTTGTCCTTAATGTTAAAAAGGTTCAATATGGTGCTCATTACCAATGGCTATATGGTATTGTCATTGAGACAAGCCCATGCATTATCAAAATCTTATTGTGCAGTCGTTGTCTTCTCCATGGAACTATAACTCTGTTAATTTCATGTGTGAGCTTGATTACATGCATTCATATTAATGTATGTATATATGAAACAAAGAGTGAAAGACTTGATTTAGTCCAATAATATTAATGTTTTGTCAAGTGTTCATTGCACGAATTACCGATATTTATGACGAACTCATGAAGAAAGGATAGGACTTCAAGATTGTGTTAGTCTACAGTGACGACGAGGAAGAATACTTTAAAAAATATCATGCAAGCATGTTATGGCTTGCTCTGCCATTTGAAGATAGGATTCAGTATAAACTGCTTCGACACTTTCAAATTAAGTGTGTCCCAAACTTGATTGTTATAGGTCTAGATGGAAAGGTTATTACAGATGATGACAGTTGTGCGGTGTTGATCCATGGAGCCAAGGATTATCCCTTCATAGATAGTCACATTGCAAGCCTGTAAAGGGAGATGGATGAGATAGCCAAGAAATATAGCAGTGGTTGGATTGGACGATGAGGATTGATTGAGAGCATATCAGAAGATTCATAATCATTTCAGGTTTGGTTGGAAGTTGACCAGAGACAACACAAACACAGACCCAAAGACTTAATTCAAATATGCCCTTATATTTTTGTGTCCACCATCGATTAGATCAGAGAGTCCACAATCATTCTTGTTTTGGTTGGTAGTGGACCAGAGTCAGCACAAACATGGACCCAAAGCTTTTATCAAAACCATTTTATATTATTTTGAGTCAACCATTGATCAAGATCGGACGACCCTCGTTATTTCATATTATGTTCAGTATTGACCAGAGTCAAAATAGACTCGTACACGAAAATAAAATTCAAATACACCTGTATATTATTCATTCACTGTCGACTAGAGAGACTATAATCAACAATGATATTGGCATGAGCAAGTTTGACCTCATGAGAAACTCGGAACCATTGCCAGATCTAGCACCAAAATAATGTTTGATGTTTCTGCAACTAGTGTAATTGTTAGCATGATAGGAAAATTCGTGATGGGTACTACTTTGCATATTTGATTAAACAAATTGTGACGATCAAACATAACAATGATGAACAATATATCTAGGAAATCACATGCCAATGGAAGATAAGGAACTTTTAGATGATAACAGAGGATCTTAGATCAATTAGAAGTTCTATCCAAAATATTGAAAGATATAACCTCTTTGATTGAAGCACCCATGCATTTCATTGCAACTATAAAGTTTTTTTTGGAAAGTGAAGGGATAAATGTTGAACAACTTACAAGGGATTTGAAGTCTTTTAAGTTAAACCAAAATTTCAATAACAAAAATATCAACATTATTGTTAAATAAATGAAAAGGCACAATGGTTCATTAAAAGGATACAATGGTTCAATTTCATACATGTTGGAAGACTATATAAACAAAAAAGGTATGGTGAAAGGAGTGTGTCTCTGTGAGAAAATTCAAAAGATCAAATGCCAAAGGCAAATATCAAGGAAGAATTTGACACTCACATGAAGTGAGGGTTGCAGAGAGGAGCTAGGGAGGATTGCAATCCTCTACAGGTTGAAACATGAACAACATGAAGTTGTTGCTTCCTTTCAAGTGGGTGCTTGGAGAAACATGGAGTTCTAGCTTCCTTTCAAGTGGGTGCTTGGAGAAGCAGGGAGTTCTAGTTTCTGCAAGTTGGTGCTTGAAAATAAGGGATTGGTGTCTCCTTGAGTTGGTGCTCAAAATGGATTGGTGTCCTTCACAAGTTGCAACCTGTAATTAATATATAAACATTGTATTTTTAGTTAAAATAATATTTGTTTTTAAGATAAAACTATGTGTCATGTACTTCATAGTTGATCAATTGTTGTGTATTGATGAAATTAATGTTTTAAAATGATTGTTAAAAATAAAAAACAACAGTATTGATTCACCCCCCCACTCAGTATTGAACATTATTCCAACATGCACCTCCCCCTTTGATACTGAATCTGGTGAAGGCTTGGTACCTTCTCCTTTTTTCAACACGCAAGCTTTGGATTTGGAAGGATGCTTGCCTTTAGATTATGATTTTAGTTCTGGCAAGGATGCAACCAACTTGGTTTTTTCTCTATATATTTCATATGCAAGGTTCGAAGGGTGTTTCAATGAAGGGTTTTGAGCTCCTCACTCAACAGTTCTGGGATTTACGTTCCATCTCCCTGCATACGCCATCTCATCTCCTCCCTCTGCATACTTCGTCTCACCTACTCCCTCAGCTTGCACTCATCTCCATGCCCCCCGAGGAAGATGACCTGGTCGCCCTGATGCTACCCATTCTCGTGCTATCAGAGTTGCAAAAGTTGCAATTGATTTCTACACTGCCTTCGTCCCTGCTAGCGCTCAAACAACCATGGATGCCTTAGAAAGGGAAACATGTTTGGTTCGAGACTTCAAAGAAAATGATGAGGTAGAGGCTGAAATCAGATCTATAGTTCCATATGTGAGTTTCACTCGCTCCAGAAATTCCATTTTCTTTCGAACACTTGAAATTTATTAGCACACTAAGACTCTTGTTGCTTTGGGGTTGCACCCTAAAGATGAGGACTTTAGGTAGCTTAAATGCATAATGGAAGCCCTTGAGGTCTAGAATGCTTACATCTTAGAAATCCTCACATGGATGGCAGCTCAGTTGGGTGGGACCTTCTCTCCCCCAGACATGCATTACTCAAGCCCAAAATCCCCTCATGCTGCTACCCAAAGGACCACCTATGTTGTTGCTCAACCACAAGTTCCTCAAGATCATTGATGACAAATGTTTCAATTTTATTTTCCTTTTTATCTGTGTCATTTAGACAACTATAATATAGTTTTAGTTAAACATTTGTATAAGCATGTTAAGACAATTGTTTTCCTAGCTTTAAGACATCTGAACAACTTATTTGCATGGTTTCCCGACTGGGACATGTTCTTTTTTTATGTCCAAAAACTATCACGATCTCCTAGAACGAGATTCCATATGCTCTCTTTGTATCTTTTATCAATAGTTAATACAATCTTACTTTAAAAACAATTTTAAAGGTAATTATTTTCTTTTTATTCCCATCATAAAAAAAACCCAAAAGGATTTATTACAAGGAGGTTTCCATTTAGAAATAAACAATATCTGGTATGGAAAAATAATTGTACTCCAAAAAGGAAAGATGATTCGCACATTAAAATAAAAAAATATTTTATATTAATGTTATTTTTTAATTAAAATGAACAATGAAAAAGTTCAAACATGAAGGTTCTAAGTGAATGGCTCCTTTGATGACAATTCAAACATGAAGGTTCTAAGTGAATGGCTCCTTTGATGATAATGGTGGTACTTCCTTTAAATTCCACAAATCCTTAAATAATGTGTAATGATGTGTAATGCTTTTAAGGATAACTTCATTTATTTGGCTTTTTAGGATCACATTAAAAGTCTCAAATTTAACAATAATGTATCTTAAATTTTAAATAAGAGTCGTTGAAAAATCACAATCTTACTAAGTAAAAAAAATCCATAATCTAAGTATTTTAGGTTTATCAAAACAAACAACATATTTATAAATAATTAGTTTTATTTAAAATAATTATATTGTTCTGGGATATTGATTTTTTTGCAAATATTATATAGGTTTAATTTTTTTTTGTTTTTTGAAAAAGTTTTAAAATTGATTTTGATTAATTAAACACTTGTTTCCTAGTGTGTAGATTTCCACAGTTAATCATAATGTATGAGCTTGAGTTTTCTAGAAAATATTGTGTCAGAAGTTTTGAAATATCCAACGCTTTGAGTGGACACTCCACCTGTTATCACCAATAGTTGTCACGGGCATAAGGGTATACAGGTCCGCGGCCTGCGCAAGAAGCGTCCAAGCGCAACACGTAGAAAAGCTCATTTCAAGCTTAAAATACAAGAAGGCGGGTGGTTTCAGTGTTCAACGACAGAGATCCATTAAGCATAATGGATCGATGATCATCAGGAAATCACGATCATAGAGTTACACGAGGAATAGCGTCAGGATAAGTCGTGATTTCGCGAGTCAGAAAGGTCAAAGGGCAGAGTTACGAGGATTCGCGAAATGCGAAATGCAAAATCGCGAAATAATCTGAGCCATCCTTCTCAACAGGACGTGTGGCACACGATTAAGCATTCCGTGATTTCACAGATTGGAGCAATCAAGGAGCAAAATCATCAGATCTCGCGAAATGCGGAATCATGAAAAGATCGCAGTCGTTGATCAAGGGAGAGATCTAGACCGTTGGGTCATCTTTTCATGATTTCGTGAGTCAGGAAAGTAGGAGGGCGAGAACTGAAAACTCGCGACATGCGAAGTCACGAAATAATATTAACTGTCCATTCCAGGAGGACACGTGGTGCCCGATCCGAGCGTCGCGATTTTGCGACTCGGGGTTTTGAGCATGAAGCACATCATGAATTCGCGATGCGGGAAATTATGAAGTGCCTAAGAGTAGGGCCCACGATCGCAGACCGGAGTCACATGGAAGGTGGGGCCGAAAGGAAAGTAAGCGCCTAATTGAGCGGCGAGCAGTTGAGATTGTTAGAGAAAATGATCCTGGCCATCAAGTTCAAAGAAAATCCGATCGTCGATCTAGATGAGCCGTTTTCACGATTTTGAACATCGGGATTTTTGAAATCAAGGGGAGTGCAAACTCCCGTAATGTGAGATCCCGAAATTTCATGTGGGATAAGCGTAAGGTCATGGTCTGAGGTCGCGTGGGGTGATGAAAAAGAGTTGCGCGAAATATCAAAGTGCCCGAGTTGGTCACAGAGAAGGATCTGCGTGGCCTCAAGGCCCCATAATTGACTTGAAGGAGTCATGAACGTCTCCTGGAGCATTCATGAGTGTCAAGGCTCCATCCTGATCCCGATGCAATTAGTTAATGAAAGGGGGGGGGAGGTGGTTGAAACCTCGCTTCACCCCATAAATGGAGAGCATGGAGGAGTCAACCATAGAAGATAGAGTCATCAGCCCGTGATACCCCTGCGAGTGTTTTTCTAAGCAAGCCCATGTTGTTTTAAATTGGAGTCTGATAAAAGAATACAAGTGCGGTCAGGCAGAGGAAGACGAAGACGTCAAGCATTGAATGTAGTGATCAGAACATGTTTCTGTAGGGAGCAAGTCTCTTTGAGTATATATACTCAGTTTTTATATTTTGTAAGGGTCGATGGTAGAGCTACGCTCCAGCTTGTAAAGTTTTAACGAGGCCTCTGGTTCTCTGGTAATGCAGGCACCACCTGCTATGTCGAAGCAGATCTTCGATTCCGCCATTTGCTGTACTGGAATCTTTCTTGTATATGGTCTTCATCATTCTTTGACAGGGCTAAATTTAGCTAACTGTCACTAGGTTGGCAATCCTGTTCTTTGGTAGGACTATTGCCAAATTTGATAAATCAAGCACCTTTTGGCATATCCGTTCTATTGGACAGAACTATTGCCGAATTTGATAAATCAAGCACCTTTTGCATATTCGTTCTATTTGACAGGATTATTGCCGAATTTGGCGAATTAAACACTTTTTGTTTTTGCACACGCCCGAGTCTACTTAAGCCTCAGCGGAAAGAATTTTTCATTCACATTTTTAACACCACATGAATTTCAAATATG
>ML820411.1:132131-154277 GCA_009831015.1 Picea engelmannii | reverse complement strand
TCTCTTCGGTTTCCTTGCGAGATCTTAGAGCGGCCAACGGAGCCGTTAAACTCGTCAGGGTGGTCCATACCAAACGGCTTGGGTTATTTAGACAACCCCGGACCGGTTCCACTCTCCCAGTTGACGGACGGTCATTTTCGCCCGTCAACAGCTTGGTACAGGGACATCATTTTCTTTCTACAGAAGTTGCAACACTCATGATTTTTGAGTGTTGTTGAGATGTTTAGACCCACAGGAAGACCAAAAGATCATGTCTGACTTTCATGAAAATTTGTGTGGGGGACATCACTTTTGGAGAACCACAACCTACAAGATTCTCAAAGCTGGCTATTTATGGCCTAGCCTATTCACTGATGTTTTTTCTAAAATCAGGGCTTGTGTCAAGTGTCAGAAATTCTCAGGAAAACAGTTGCTCAAGTCCCTGCCTTTGAAACCTGTGTTAGCTTCAAGACCCTTTCAACAGTGGGGCTTAGATTTTATTAGGGTAAGTCATCGTGCTTCAAGTGGTCAGCACAGGTGGATCTTAACTGCCACAGATTACTTTACCAAGTGGATAGAAGCCATTCCCATAAGGAGTGCTTCCCACAAAGTAATCATTGGTTTTCTTGAAGATATTATGGCAAGGTTTGGTTGTCCAAAAATAATTGTCACTGATAATGCTACAACCTTCAAGGTCAAACCATTGATTTAATTTTGTGAGTAGTTTGGAATTTCATTGATTCACTCAACTCCTTACTACCCCCAAGGGAATGGACTGGAAGATTCCTCTAACAAGATACTTATAAAGATCATCAAAAGATTGTTACAGGAAAATAAGAAATCATGGGATTCAAAGCTCAAGTTTTCTCTCTGGACTGACAGAATGACAACAAAGAGATCTCTTGGTGTCTCTCCTTTTCATCTTGTATATGGCATTGAGGCCATCTTTCGTTCTCAGCTGGCCTTACCCATGGCAAAATTCTTCCAGGACTACCAAGGAGAGTCTGATGATATGATCAAAAGAATACAACAACTGGTAGAAGTGCAGGAGACCAGAGAGCAACTACTACACAGAGCACATGACCATCAGCAGAAGATCAAGGAAGATTTTGACAGAAAGGTAAGAAAGGACGATTTCCAGCTGGGAGATCTAGTGCTAAAATGGGATGCACCCAAGCAGGACAAAGGAAAACATGGCAAGTTTGAAGCCTTGTGGATCGGCCCCTTCAAGATCTCTGGGAAGTTTCCAAATAATACTTACAGGTTGCAGAATTTGGAGGGTGGTGAAAATTTTGGAGGCCCTGTAAACGAGCATTTTCTGAAGAAGTTTTTTGGTTAAGCCATGAATGGCTTCCCATGTCACTGTAAATATCATTTTTCCTTTTGTTTATTCTTTTAATAAGTGACTCCACAACCCAACAGTAAGACGAATGAAGCTGCAAGTTATTGGTAGCTCATAGAGAGTGTACCATCCCCCATGGAGCCTAATGTTAGCACACATTATTGATTGGGGGGGTGTTTTCCCTAGGAAGTGGCATTCTGGTGAAAAAATTAAAGAAGAGGGATAAAAAAACCCATCAAATGTTTTTATCCTAAGTCAGGCGATGATATGACATTTTGGTGCCCACGCGGTCCCAGTCATCTTGTCAGCTCCCTATCATCAACATCCACGTATGCATGCCAAGTCCTCCCTGCAAGCGTCCAGCAAAGCTCCAGATGGTGAAGTTCAGAGTGCGGCCATCGTGTTCTCCAGGTGCAGAGTTGTCTTGGCCCGTTCTGATCCCAATGCAGATAGTTAATGAAAGTGAGGAAGGTTGGTGAAACCTCGTCTCACCACTTAAATGGAAAGTTGGGCTGGACAGTCAGCACGTCGACTCTTTTGCAGGTCCCTTCTGAAACACGACATCATCTGACAAGATCTTGCTTCTGACAGAAGATTGCACGCACAGTCTGCTAGAGAGCATGCAGACGTAATGCCTTGAATGCAAAGACTCGAGCACATCTCTGTGGTTGTGCTCTAAGTATATAGGAGTCATTTTGATATTTTGTTAAGGTCGATGGTTGAGCTACGCTCCCATATTGTAAAGCTTTGATCAAGCTCTGGTTCTCAGATTATGTAATGGGATTTGAGATTTCTTATTCAATCTAATTCAGCCTTCTTTTCCATCTCTTTTGCCTCTGATACTGAATGGATCGGGCATGGATGATCCAGTCTAGTTGTTGTAACTATATTGTGATGTATGTTTGATTTCAGTACGATTATAACTTCATTTAGTTTCCTAAAACTTTGAATCTAAGAGGATCTTGTTTTCTGAGTTTTTCCTCCTTGGGCTGCTGGAAGACCGGATGTCCATACCAAAATTTTACATTCTCCTTACCATTATTCCTCCTACTCACCTATACTACACCTTACTGACTGAAGTTGAATCAAGACCTCATATGGCTATGCATACCGGTCCAGTTTTTTGAGTTAAAGTGATATCATCTTGAGTCTACGCCCATTCAACCCCCCTTAAATTTATTCATTGTGAGATACAAACTGATGGGTATTGGGCTTACCTCCCCTGCAATCAGGAGGTGACTTCTAGTGCTAACATAATGCATATGGTAAGTTCATGGAGGCCCTAGCTTGGTGGGTAGGAAGGGGTTTTTGTTGTTCATTGTTTGTGAAGGAGAGTGGCTTTCACACCCATCAACTCCCCGAGAGTTATAAGTTTCCCTAGTAGTATCATGTCCTGGCATAGTGGTGGCTAGTTGTAGAGAGGACTAATGAAACTAATCCTATGGTTGGGTGGAAAAGTGCTCACCCTCAGTCAGTTGGTTTGGTTAGCAACTTATGAACATATAAGTGCATGTTTATACTCAATTGATTTTGATACATATCCAATCTGTAATATTTATATGCTTGTGTAATCTATGAAATTGTATGGATTATGAGAAAAAAATCCAATTGAGATGGAATGAATGTATGATATGTGTTCTCTTCATGCACTGGAATTTCCTTACTGGTTATTTCCTCTTGAAATTCTATGATGAACAGAAGAAAAGTTGTGCTATGTATTCCCTAAATGTTTAGTAATTTACTTTCTAGTTATTTTTTCTCTTGAAATTATATGGCAGATACCCTTATAGCTTAGAGAAAGATTCCTAAAAATTGCATGGAATACATGTGGGAGCATAGTTTATTGGCTAAGGAATTGAAGGAAATATGAGTGTGTTGAGTTTTTATGCACCGAGGGACTCTTGGTTTCCCTTGAGTCTTAGATTCCTTGTTTATGTTCCATTGCAGGGCTATGCTTTGTTTTTTAATATTATAATCCACATTGTGGGTACCTCTTGATATCAAGGGTGTTAGGATGGTAAGCCTAAATTGGATGAAATCCAGAGTTACATTCCTTGGGCGATTTTTACCTCATAGGTCCAAATGTCTTAGGGTCAAAAACCATATAAATATATCTGAAGCTGATGAATTGACTTAGTAAAGTCGATGAAGATGGAGTTCAATGTGGACTTGAGAAGAAAGTGACTCATAATTTCAGTCAAATCAAGGAGTGGATGACATTAAATCTCAATGTATTCAAGCTATTTGGATTCAAGATTTTTAAATAAATCAACAACAAGGAAAATCTAAGATTCTTGGATGTCTGGATTTTCATGGTTCTAGTGAAATGGTTCCCTCACGTGTCAAGCTAGTCTACTATCCAGATCCATTCATTTCATTTTACAAGACTTAAGGGTATATCTGGATCCTTGAATGTCTAGATGGACAGGGTTCCATCTATGTAGTTACGTTTAGGAGTGACATCGTTAGAACATTTGGATCTGATCTTTATTTCTAAAGGGTTTTTAAGCATGACCCAGATTCCTATATGTATGGATGGTCATGGTTCCATTGACAAGGTTCCAAGCCCTATCTGGAATTTGACTTTCCATTAAAGGAGTTTTTCTTTAGACCTCTGCTAGTCACTAACTCAGATTTATGGGTTCGACGCCAAGGTTTTGTTTGTCGAGTGATATGGTAATATTAAATCCCAACCATTCATTAATGAATCATCCTAGATTATAGACCATTCATTTTTCCTCAAGATTTGTGCCCTATTCTTCATCAGCAATCCAACGAATGTTGACGTGGCCACTTGCTGGCATGACAGGATATGTGTACACTGACATGGCATGAAAGTGGACACATGGAAGATGACGTGGCTTTTGAGATGATGTGGTGTGACACATGGGTGATGACATGGCATGACACATGCATCGATGCTTCATCTGACCCAACATACGAATCTAGCTCTGCCTTTTTGTAATCCTTATAAAATCAAAAAACTAGACCATCGGATGTCTGGATTGTCGTGGTTCCCTCAGCATGGTTTTGTTTAGGAGAGGAGTTAATTCTATCAGTTTGGGTCCATCCTTTCTCTTTTAAAAGGTTTCACAATGTATTATGGATCCTATATATCCATATCGTCACGGTTCTTGAGCATAGTTTCATTAAAATTTAAGCATTATGTCAAGATAGTGAGCATCTGACTTTTCAGGATGCAAAGGAAAACCTAGATCATCCATATCTAGTCAGGCCTATTAATACAACCTTTAAGTAATCTCGTATCTCAGATCTGAGAGTCCATTGACCATTTTTCAAAGGAATTATCCACCTCATTTGGTACTTGCGATGTGGTCCACGCAGACTTGATGACATCATCTTGAAGGTAAAATAACTTCAAGAGATTGCATCTTTCTCTCCAGAGCTCAAAATAAAGCATAGTGACAGTCGTTGGAACTCCCTTGGGGAGCATATTTTTCCTACAAGCTCATAATTAGGGATTGAGTTAAATTTAAGAAAGGTAAGCTAGAGAGAAATTGTAAGATTTTCGTACACCCCACCATCCTAATGAAGTTTAGGGGGTCAGGTGTGTTACATAGTGGTATCATAGTAGTGGTTCAAACACTATAATTAAATAGGCTAGAGATTGACCATGAAGATTTATATGCCAAGGCAATGATGAGCATGTCAAAATTTTCTGCACTAAATACTACATACCTGTTGCACAAGGTTTTTTCTTGAGATAGTGAAATGTGCAATTGTAATCATTAAAAAGAAGGATACCAGATTTTATTTTTAGAATTTGCATATCTTTTATCTTGTTTTGAATTAGAATGATTCTTATATAAAATTATTTATATTGATGTACATTAACAACAAATTATGAATGTGAATGGCAGCAGGGACAAAGTCCTGATTTTGGGTTGTTGTAGGCCAATAAAAACACCATTAAGGACAAGTGTGTGCATGTGTATTTCAATTTCATAATGAGATAAAAGTGGCATGTTATTTTAGCACTAAGAATACACAATGAAGTGAAGGAAATAACAACAAAATGGTACAACACGACATGGAAGAAACCTCACGTATCAGGGAAGAAGAATCAGATGAGAGAGGGGCTATAGAAACACCTCCACACTTGGTGGAGACAATGAGAAGTCTAAAAAATGAACTTTGGAGCTATCAGGGTGATAATGAGAAACTCATTAAGGAACAAGAGAAGTAGACAAAACTATAGTTGCAACAAGGGATAGATTCCAACAATGTAGAAAGGAATCACTCTGAGAAGATGCGAAGCCCATTTGAAATCCAAAAGCATGGGCCAGCAGTCAACAACATAAGGAAAATTTCTTGAAGGAAAAGGAAAATGAATGTTAAGAGGGACACATCTAGTGAAGACTCTTCAATAGATTCCTCCAGTAAGAGGACCTCCACTTTTGAAAGGTTGTCTAACAATGAGATTGGTTCAGGTACCCATAAGAAAAGGAGGAAGAGACACTCCAAGAGTTCCCTATCTGAGGAATTCAAGAAGGAAAAGCCACCCACATTTGATGGAGAAATCAAGAAGGATGAGGAAGTAGAGGCATGGTTACTAGTATTGAAGAAATATTTCTAAGTGCACAACTATTATGGGATTATGAAGGCAAGAGTAGTCATATTCAACTTAAATAGAGGGGATTCCATCTAGTGGGAAGACCTTAATAATTTCAAAGGGATCAATGAGAATAAGATGATATGGAAGCAATTTGAGAAGTATTTCAGGAAGATGTATCTATCGGAAAGATACTATGATGGCAAGATAAGGGATTTCCATGAACACAAGTTGGGGAAACTCACCATGGATGAATATGTCAAAAGTTTCATAGAACTATTGAGGTATGTCCCATACATTAAATATGAGAAGGTAAAGATACAATTTTTTTTCTGTGTATTTCCATAGTCCTTTCAGAACATAATTGAATTTGATGAACCCAAAAAACTTGATGACACCATTCAAAAAACTAAGTATTGTTATGATCAATCAAAGCATAGGCGTGAGCCTCACAAGGATTGGAAAAGGAAGGATAAGAATGAATTTAAAAAGAAAGAATTTAAATCATCGAGCAATATAAAATCCAAGAAAGAGTGTATGGTTCAATTATCCAACTAAGAGCATGCATCAACAAAATTATCTCGCTTGAAGTGGGAATAGGCTAGCAGAACCCACAAAGGAAAAGATAGAAGAGCATAAGAAAGGACCACTAAAATGTTGAGGGTGTGGAGAAGAGCACCTATTAAGAGATTATCCTCATAGGCATAATGATAATAGAAGAATCTACAATGTCAAGGAGGTTACCACTATTGATGATGTAGTTATAAATGTACCACAAATATATGCAGTTGTCGAGAATTGAAAAGTAGATCATTAGACATCAATGGTGGATATGGAAGGTATACTTGACAACCGATCTATTTCAATTTTCACTGACTCTAGTTCTAACCTCAATTATATTGAACCACATTTTTTTGAGGCATGTGTTTTACAGAAAAGAAGGAACACAAAGTCATGGTTGGTTCAACTGGCTACAGGAACCAAGAGAACAATGATTGAAGTGATAGAAGCATGTAAATTTGAGAAGAACGAGGTGCACACACAAGAAACCTTGAATATACTATCTTTGGGGTCATATGATATGTTGATTGGTATGGAATGTTTGGAAACACATAAAGCTAAGTTGGATTATTTTAACAAGACAATGGAATGTGAATATGATAAAGAAAATAAAAGTGTCTTACAAGGCATCCAAAAACTTGTGTTGGTAAGGAAAATTTTAGCACTGCGGATAAAGAAATATCACAGAAATGGATGTCAATTTTATGTCATACATGTGTTAGATTCAATAGAAGATAACAAGCTAAAAAGTGAATACCATCCATTGTTATATGAGTACTAGGATGTGTTTCTAGCATAAATACCATTCAGTGCTATATGAGTATTGGATGTGTTTCCAAAAGAAATACCAGGACGACCTCCCAAACGATATATTGATTTTTCTATAGATATTTTCCCTAGAGTAGTGTTTGTGTCTCAGGTACCTTACAGGATGAGCACACCTGAGTTGGTTGATCCAGGTGGATATTGGTGGCCACCCACCTATTCCACTTGGACCCACACCATTGTTTCTTTTAGTTTTTCAGTTTCCTTAATTGTAGCACAATTTACTATTTTTAGCAGTTCTTCGGGTCCTAAACTTTCAGAGCTGTTTTGAGGCCCTAAACGACTTTTTTGGGTATGAATGATCTAGTGAATATGAAACCATTCCAGACTCAATATTCGTTTTTATCAGTGTAGTCCTCGGATAGATCTTTCTAACGATGTATCATGTGCGTCAAACGAAGATAGTATGCCAAAGTTACGACCCCGGGAAATTGATGTACCAATTTACCCCAACGGGGCCCATATTCTAGCGTTTCATCTCCTAGGGTTAGGTTTTTGGATGTTTAGGGTTTTCCATTATTTCTCAGTAATATATAGGCCTTCGAGCCTCATTGTAATAGGCAGTTCAGAGGCCAGTAGCCGCCACATCTCTTCTCAGAGATAAGCTACCAGTGCCCTAGCTAGTTTATTTCCATTCTGTCTGTAAGCATTTTTTAGTCATTTGTTATTAATGAAATGAAGTCTTATTTCCGCTGCATCTCTGCGTTTATGTGTATTTCTATATTTCATTGTGTTCCTACATAAATCTGGATCAGTGGTATCAGAGCGGTCTACTCGTTCTCAATCTTTATTTGCATGTCCCCAACGAGGTCGGGGTATAAGGAGTTGGGGCTCGATCTGGTTGAACCTTTGCAAGATCAGTCTCGCAAACCCCAACGACCGCCCATGGGGGAAGAAAAGAAAGATGAGGGAGCAGGAGATCCTATCAAAATGTTGCTCGAGGAGGCCCTCGAGAAACAAACGAACGTGATGATGGACAACTTTGCCCAGATTCTTCAACGGATTCCCACTAGCGACGCATCGACATCCAACAACCACTCTGGAGGCGCCACTCCTTTTAAGGTACAAGTAAACTTTGACATTCCCATATTTGAGGGCCAAATAGATGCAGATGTCGTAGATGGATGGTTGAATCTGCTAGAAGGATATTTCTCAGTTCATGAATTTTCTGACCGAGAAAGGATTATTTTCGCACTCCTCAAAGCCACCCCCCATGTCAAGGAATGGTGGGAAACCTACTCGGAGCAACAGGGCGAGGGGGAACCCTCTCTGTTCTAGGCCACACCCACTTGGAATTCTTTCAGATATGCCATCAAGGAACAATATTATCTCGTGGGGAGTTATGAGGAAAAATACATACAATGGACTATGCTGCGGCAGCAAAGGGACCAAGATGTGCATGAGATGACGAATATGTTTCATACCCTACGCACAAAGTTGGGTATCAAATATTCAGAGAAACATTTGTTGTTAAAGTACCACAGTTGTCTGCATAGATACATTCAAGAGGAAATGGAGTTCCTCGACATCTCCTCGCTTGGTGTGGCGTACCGATATGATGCCAAGATTGAGCAGAAGTTCAAACAGAAAAAGCGAGACTTTGGGTCTGTGAATCAAAAGCAAGGGAAAGGTACCCCCAAACTGTAGAACAAAGGACCAAGCCAAGGAGAGGTGGCCCAGGATAACCCGCCAAAGCCACAAGCAAAGAACAACACCTCGAAGCCAAAAAAGGACACGAGGAAGTGGTGTGAGTTCCATAAGAGCTCCACTCACAACACAAGTGAGTGTCAAGCCAAGCAGTCACTGGTAGCCGAGTTGAAGGCTTATGAATCAGATGCATGCTCCGACTCTGAATCAAAAACCAACAAGGGGAATGATAGGGGGGAGCAGATTATCAATGCGGATCCCAATGCTACTGTTTCCACCAGGAAGATCCAGAAGGAGGAACCAGAATATCTAGAGGAGGCAGAGCGTCTCTTCCATTCCAAGATGTGGGTAAAGGGTTCCCGTTGCAGTTCATTGTCGATAGCGGGAGCCAGAAGAACCTCATCTTGGTAGAGGTCATGAAGCGACTGGGCTTGTCGACCACAGCACACCCACAACCATACACCATCGGGTGGTTGCACCAAGGACGGGACCTCCGCGTCAGCCAACAATGTCGCCTTCCCTACAACATCAAGCCCTTCACGGATGAGGTATTATGTGACATTGCTCCTCTTGATGTTTCTGATGTATTATTAGGCCAACTGTACTTGTGGAAGTGACATGCTATGTATGAGTCCAAGCCTCATGCTGTTATTATCACCTTAGGCAATAAGCTATACAAGATACCAGAGATAGCACCGCCTACCACCATCTCTTTGGTTACTATAAAACAATGTAGTAAGCTCATTTCCAAAACCAGGAAATTTGTGTTCCTGATGATCCGCCCTTAGGGAAAGAGGAATACTGTGGCCATGACCTCCAGACAGGGCCCCGCTGCACGAAAACAACAGATGGATAAGGTCGCGGAGGAGTACAAGGACATCTTCACCTCCCCTGTAGGGGTGCCTCTACACTGCCAGGTCAAGCACCCCATCGATCTGACCCCAGGTGTGTCGCTACCCAATGGACCCATCTATCGGTGCTCTATTCTGGAGAATGACGAAATCAAGAGGTAGATTCAGGAGCTATTGCAGAAAGGCCACATCCGGCCGAGTTCATCACCCTGTGGGAGCCCGATCATGTTGGTGCAGAAGAAGGATGGGACTTGGAGACTTTGCATTGACTATCGGGCACTGAACAAGATCATTGTTCGGAATAGGTACCTGATCCCACGGATTGATGACCTTCTGGACCAACTCAAGGGGGCGAAATATTTCAGAAAGATCGACTTGAAGTCGAGGTATCACCAGGTACCAATCAAACCCTCTTATGTGTGGAAGACTGCCTTCAAATCCAAGGAGGGCCTTTTTGAATGGTTGGTCATGCCATTCGGGTTGAAAAATGCCCCCGCAACCTTCATGAGGCTAATGGACGACATCCTACGGCCATTCACCAACTCATTTTTAGTGGTGTACTTGGATGACATTTTGATCTTCATCCAGACTTGGGAAGAGCACCTCCACCACATCCGACAGGTCCTCCAAACACTGTGACAACACAAGTTGTGTGCCAATTTGGAGAAATGAACTTTTGGCATGACCCAGGTTCAGTATATGGGATACATTATTGATGAGCGGGGGGTGCATGTGGATCCAGCAAAGATCCAAGTCATTCAGGATTGGCCAACCCTAACCACCCTAACAGAGCTCTGCAGCTTTTTAGGTCTTGCCAATTTCTACCGTAGGTTTGTGTTGGGATTCTCTCATACCACTTGTCCCTTGAGTCAAGTCACCAAGGGAGGAGCTAAAGAAAAATTCTTTTGGTCCAAATCTCAACAGAAGCCGTTTGGGGAGTTGAAGCGTCGCCTCTGCTCTGCACCAGTGCTCACATTACCAGACTTGCAACAACCATTTGAGATCGAGACAGATGCCTCTGACTATGCCATTGGGGCAGTCCTTACTCAACATGGGCATCCAATGGCATATCACAGTGAGACACTTTCTAACACAATCCAGAAGTATCCCACTTATGACAAAGAAATGTATTCCATTGTGCAGGCTTGTCGGTAATGGAAGCATTACATTTTGGGAAAGGAAACGGTCATCCACACAGACCACCGACCCATGTAGTTCATACAGACACAAGGGAAGTTGCAGAACGATCGCCATCAGAAGTGGTCTACATACATGCAACAATTTCACTTGAACATTAAGTACAAGAAAGGAAACACCAATAATGTTGCAAACTACCTCAGTCGACCACCCGTCGTGGCACTAACCACTGTGCTCAACTCTTGTGGGCATGAGACTTTCGATTGGCCGCTTCTCTACACAAGTGATCCAGAATTCGGCCACACATACAAAACACTCTTGGAGGGTAAGCAAGTTCCCAATTTTCACCTCCAGGATGCCCTACTTTGTCACTTGGGACACCTTTGTGTTCCTTCAAGCAAGCATTCCAAGATGATTTGGGAGGAGCACTACAGTCGGGTCGCTGGGCATTTCGGGGTCGAGGAAACCATGGCAATACTGTAAAAGTATTTCTATTGGCCGAACCTTCGACAGGATGTTGGGAAGTACATCAAGTCTTGCACTGCTTGCGCCATTGCCAAACTTACCATGAAGAAGCAAGGCCTCTATACTCCGCTTCCTACCCCCAGACGACCTTGGGAATCCATCTCTATGGATTACATGTCAGGCCTTCCTTCTACTAAGCATGGCAATGACTGTGTTTTTGTGGTCGTCGACCGATTCTCGAAGATGTCCATTATGATGGCCTGCAAGAAGAATATCAAAGCAGAAGCCACTGCTAAACTCTTCTTCGAACGAGTGTGGGTACACTTTGGGATCCCATAGTCTATCATCTCAGATTGGGATAGCAGGTTCCTCAGTACATTTTGGTCCAACCTCTGGTCGATGCTGGACACCAAGCTCACCAAGTCCACATCTTTCCATCCGCAAACTGATGGTCAGACAGAGGTCGTCAACTGGATGATTGTACACATTCTGCGCATGTACAACTCAAAGCATCCACGCACATGGGATGAGAGCCTCCCCTATGTACAACACAGTTACAACCGGTCTCTCCATAGCTCAACTAGCCACAACCCCTTTCAAGTGGTCTTGGGATTCCAGCCACTATGTCCCATTGACGTAGCCATGCCATTTGCGGCTACTCGGGTAGATTCAGCCCATGTCCAGTCTGAGGCTGACAAGGCAAACAGATTCATTGAGCGCATTCAACACATATTCCAACAAGTTCATGACATCTTGGACAGAGCCAATGCTAAGTAAAAGCAACGACATGATCAACATCGGGTGCCACACAACTTCCAGGTGGACGACAAAGTGTGGCTACATTTGCAAAAGGAGCGCCTCACTGGACCCTACCACAAGATTCGCCCGCTTCGATATGGGCCATACACCATCACCAAGGCTGTAGGGGACAATGCCTTTGAGCTCGGTATTCCACCATTCCTTGGTCTACACCCAATGTTCAATGTGGACGGCCTTCGACCCTACTTTCCACCTCTACTAGACACATCTGACATGGCAAAACAACTCACACCAACAGAGTTAAAACCAAATTGCATGGAACACGCCATAACTGATTGAATTATGGACACATAGATCAAGAACACCTGCCAACATAGGATCCAACTATATCGATTTGTCAAAGCAGGACAACTCCTTCACCAGGGCAAGTGACTCACCAGGGACCAAGTTCAGCAGAATTTTTCTCATCTCATGGAGGAACTCAACGCAATGGGGACCATTGCTTCCTAAGGGGGGAGGATTGATCTAGGTGGATATTGGTGGCCACCCACCTATTACACTTGGACCCACACCATTGTTTCTTTCATTTTTTCAGTTTCCTTAATTGTAGCACAATTTACTATTTTTAGCAGTTCTTCAGGTCCTGAACTTTCGAAGTTGTTTTGAGGCCCTAAACGACATTTTTTGGGCATGAATGCTCCTGCGAGTATGAGTCCGTTCTAGACTCAATATTCACTATCAGCATTGTATTCCTCAGATAGATCTTTCTAACGATGTATCATGTGCGTCAAACAGAGATAGTATGCCAAAGTTACGACCCCAGGAAATTGATGTACCAATTTACCCCAACGGGGCCCATATTCTGGTGTTTCATCTCCTAGGGTTAGGTTTTTGGATGTTTAGGGTTTTCCATTGTTTCTCAGTAATATATAGGCCTTCGAGCCTCATTGTAACAGGCAGTTCAGAGGCCAGTAGCCACCACATCTCTTCTCAGAGATAAGCTACCAACGCCCTAGCTAGTTTATTTCCATTTTGTCTGTAAGCATTTTTCAGTCATTTGTTATTAATGAAATGAAGTCTTATTTCCACTGCATCTCTGCGTTTATGTGTATTTCTATATTTCATTGTGTTCCTACATAAATCTGTATCATTGGTGGAGCTGAAAATGAAATTGAAAGAAATGTTAGACAAGGGATATATAAAACCTAGTCTATCCCCGTGGGGAGCATCGACATTGTTCGTCAAGAAGAAGGATGATACTCTCATGATATGCATTTATTATAAGCAGTTAAACAAGATGACCATCAAGAAAAAATATCCATTTCCTAGGATAGATGACCTCTTCGATCAGCTAAGAGGGGCCACAATATTTTCTAAGATAGATTTTAGGTCCATATATCATCATGTTAGGATCAAAGATGAGTACATCTATCAAAATGCATTTAGGAAAATGTATCAGCACTATGATTTCATGGTGGTTCCATTTGCACTTACCAATGCCTTAGCTTTTCTTATGTGCCTGATGAAAATTATCCTCAATGAGTACTTGGAAAAGTCTTTTTTGGTGTTATCGAGGATATATTGATTAATTCCAAGACCAAGGAAGAGTACGAGGAGCACCTCAAATTAGTGTTGCAAATATTGAGAGAGCACCATATATATTCTAAGTACAAAAAGTATGACTTATTTCAGAGATAGATCCATTACTTGGGTCGTGTGATCTCAGAGGAAGGATTTTTCGTAGACCCCAATAAACTTAAGGAAATCATGGATCAACCTACCCTCGAAATGTATCAGAAGTAAGATCACTTATGGGATTGGCCAGATACTATTGAATATTCATCCAAGTATTTTCAAGGATTGGCCATCCAATCTGATGCAGAAGCATCCTACCTAAAAGGTCAAGTAAACTTGACAATACCTAAGGGGTCTTTGATTTTCCTAGGGAGTGGATTCCCTAGTTCATTTATTGAACTTCCTATGTTTCTAAAGAATTCTAGAATATTGTTGATTAAGTTGGAATTATTAAAATTTAATTAGGTTGTTTAAAATAGATTTGAGGGATTGAGTAAGTTAGAGATATCCTAGATATCTTTTAGGGATTTGAGTTAAGATATTTGTGGATCTAGAAATAGATCGTAGGAATGTTGAGTGGATCTGAAACTAATTTTGGTTTTAGGATCCTCTGTTTTAAAATGTTGTAATTATGTAGAAGGAAATAGTTGGCCATCCATTGAGAAATTAGGTCAGAAAGAGAGAGGAAGGCTATTTAATGTGATTCAAGACAAGGAGGCACAAAAATCCCTTTGTAAGCCTATGTACAGTGTGTGCATTTAGAGTAATTAGAAGGAATACTCTGCTTCAAGTATTAAACAAAGAAAGTTTTTGTTCATTGTCATAAGGATGTATGCCCCTGTGTTAATATTATGTATGTAGGAGATTAAAGATAAGTCATGTTTATAATTGGAATAGAGAACTCCGATCATAATGATCATCGATCACTGAAGGGATTGATGATCCGTATTCAATGCTAGAATTTACTTCAGGTCGAGTTGCAGAAATAATTGATCGAATTTATGGAGGGACTGGATTAATAATCATTGATCAAGTGCACGATTAATGTTTCACATTCCTTACAAGCTTCATGGGTTAGATCTGGCTTCAAACCCCAAGTTACAAGTTGTTGAAGTGAAAAATTAAAATTTATTACAGTACTAATATAGTTTAGCCATCGGTTCAATAAATGGAGGATGGCAGTGACAAGATCACTTAAGATCGTTGGATTGCATTTTGAACATAGATCAACGATGGAGGATCAATTCGCATTTTGAAGTGGCCCGAGTGTTAATTGTAAAGACAAATCCAAATTAATCATGAGTGTTGATCAATTGAGGTATGTGTCACTCATAGGTTGTTTCACATTCATTTTTATCACGTTGTAAAAGCGCTTTTTGAATTCGCGAAAGCTATCCCATGGTAACAACCTTTTGGTCCTTTGGAGAAAAAGCATTCCCAGTAGGAGACTTGGCGCTAAAGGCTGAATTCGAACCTTTTGGACCTTTCGTATAAGCTCTGGATTCGAACCATTGGTCATGTGGTAAGATAGGTAAGCACCCGACTAACCTTATTGTATGTAAGCGCCTCGTAATTAAACATAGGTCACAGGATTTGGTCATATGAAGAATGTGTAGGAGTTTAATTACCGATTTGACATCATTAACACAATAATTCACAAGTGAATTATTTAAGAGCTCAAACAGATCCATTGGAGATCAAAGTACATAGTAGAAGAGAGAGATCGAAATAGTTGATCCATGAATGTGATCGACAAATGGGGATTACGATCTAAAGATGACAGGGTCGAGACTAAGAATAGCTAAGAGCTCTAGAAAGCTAATACAAAGCTTAATTATTTTGACCAAGAGGCTTTCCAGTTGCAACTGAAGGTCATGGTGTTTGGACCAAGTGTATGCATCAATTTAAGACAATTAAAAGAGTGAGAAAGAATCATGATATAGATATCATATAGAAGAGGTAATTGGGAAGCCCTATTGCATGATTATTGAGCATCTAAAGAAAATATGTAGCTTCCTAACTATGGGTAGATCTAGTAGGTCGCTATCATTTGGTATTAGATCAATTCAATCACTCATTTGAATATTGCAGGAATCATTACAGTGACACTGATTCAAAGAAAAATTAATCTGCTCATCCACATGTTAGTAGAGAAATTAGAGAGATTTCCCTAAGAGAATAAATCCATAGCAAGTGTGCTCTTGAACTGCAAGACATAAGTTGAAGACAGAGTGATGAATTCACAAAGACAAGGGAAATTTATTATAAGAAAATTTTCCTTTGGAGGATAGAAATACAAAGGTATTCTATAAGTTATTGAGCAAAGATAACTTTTTACTTTGAGAGGAGACCAGAGGTGAAGTTGTAAGAAGAATGAGCATAAAGATAGAATCGGACTTGAGTTGAATGCATGAGGGGGATTGCAAGAAGAAAATTATGACAGAGAATCGTCCACTCAAATGAAGAGATGTGGAAGACAAAATCATGAAAATATCTTGAAGATATTGACTAATGTGTTTTATATTAACTATGGTTTTGAGAAATTGTGTTTGTAGGGTGAAGCAGACATGAAGGATTTGATAGTATTAGATAGCTAGAAGGTTGTAACAAAGAACCATTTGTGTTCCTGAATGCATGAGAAGAGAATATGTGAGATCTTAGAGAAGAGAAGGGAAGTGTGGCAAAGAACCTTGAAGAATTCCAACTGAAGGTTGGAACAATAGAGGACAAGTTGAATGTTCTCAAGAGAATAAGTGGAAATTGCAGAAGCCAAGAGGAGCAGAGGTTGCTCAAGAGGTTCTAGGAGGAAGAACCATAGGTACCAAAAGGTCAATATCAATGAGAATAGCTTGATGAGGTATGGAAAGGAAAGTATGGAGACTTATTGAGATAGAGGCTTGAGTGCAGTCCACAAGTGGAAAAATTAAAGTTATAGGGACATGAAGACAATGACTATTTATGGTCATTGCATGGGTTCAGAGAGAAGCCACAATCGAGGGAAGAAATGTTCCAACGAAGATGAAATGAGAAAGAGGATGAATCAAGAAGAGTATGAAAGAGAAATGAATGAGCTAAAGGAGAGGCTCAATGTCATACAGATGTTGTTATAGAAGAAAATGAAAGAGAACCAGAGACAAGGATTGAAAGTGAAGAAATTCAAGTGCCCAGTGATGCAACTGTTTGAGAAGAAGTTAAGGAAAAGATTGAAGATATTGAAGCACAGGTTGAGTGCTTGGGTGAAGAAGGAGTTAATTTCAGGCAGAGGTCATTCACAGAGGAAGAAGTTCACTTCTGTGAACCAGAGCAAGGAGATATCCTTGGTGAAGATGAGAGACTTGCAATAAGCCTCATGAACTCTTTGGAGAGTTCAAATCAACATGAGGATATGATGAAAGATGTTTCAATTGAGGTTGAACAGCAAAATATTTTTAAAACTAATATTTTGTGTGTGGTTGCAAGATTTGCAGGTGATGAACAATAATATGAAGTTGTTGTGAAGAAGAAGGAAGAAAAATAAATGCATTCATACATCCTTGAGAGAGGACAAAGTCATAATTTTGTTATGAATATGGAGGATGAGACAACATTGTCTCATAAGGACAGCCAAGAGGATGACCATACACCATTGAACAAGGATATTGCAGAGAGACAGTTAGAGAATATTGTTGTTTCATAGAGCAAAGGAGATTTCGCTCATGAGGATAGCCAAAGGGAAGATGAAGACAAGCATTTAGATGCAATGCTTACAAGATGGGATGAAGAGATTGAGTTGCTAGAATATTTTTTTAGGAAACAGGATTCAGAAAGAAGAGAAAGTACAACCAGAAGAGAGGAAGCATGTTCAAAAGTGCATTACATTGAAGGAGAGGTTCCCATAGCATCTAAAGAAAAGGAGGTAAATTTTGATTTGTAAATTAAATTGAAGGATGTAGGCATAACCAAGAATAATGAACATGATTGGGAAGTAGTCTCAAGACTCTTTCTTAAGGATGAATTTGGACCTCAAATTCAACATTCTGAGTTGGAAAAATTTGAAGAAGAAATAAAATTTATGGAAGAATGGCTTGCTAAAGATGTAAGAACAGAAGATTGCATGACAATTTCAAACATAAGGATGATTAATTGCAGCATGGGAAGAGAAGAGTTTAAGGACCAAGACAAATGATTATCTTGTGAAGATGAGATTCTGCTACATATACAGTAGAATTGTGTAGAACAAAGAGTTGTCTTGAAAGACAATGACTATGAATGTAACCAGGAGACTGTCAAAGAAGACATAGAAGTTCAAAGAAGAATTTGTGTACAAGGAGTAGAAAACTACCTGGGAAAGAAAAACAAACATGAAGTCTTAACAGACATCCTTTTGACTGATGAAGAAGTATTGGAACAACAACTTGTTTTCTGTGACATGTTAATTTCTTGTGTAGGTACAAACAAGGATGAAGGCCCTAAAGTTAGTCGGACTTCTATGGAGAAGCAAGGAGAATGGAGGGGAAAACTGGATGTCTCAACCATTTATGGGGAACAACAAGTTAGAAGACATATCTTGAAGGGAGTTAAAGATGTCAAAGAGTATTCCCATGGACATAAAAAACATGAAGAACAACAGTGAATATGCTATGGAAGAAACCATACTAAATTTTTGTGAAGATTTGCAGCAAAGCATAGAGTTGGACATGGACATTTATAGGCTATGGAAGCTAATGATGAAGTCTATATGGGGATACCAGGGAGGAATAAGTACCATCAACCACAAACTATAGATGGATGAGAGAGATTACATCAACAAGACAACTGACAAACATCAAAGTAAGATGTGGGATCCTGGTAAGATAAATCAGCAGGACAACAGGTAGTGTGAGCAGCAACAAAACAAAGTTTGGGACCTTGGAGGACAACATAAGGATGAATTTGTTGAAAGCACATGATCAGGAGATCATGAAACATTTCAATCTTGGGATCATGATGCAAGAGATTCCTACCTAAAAGGTCAAGTACATTTGACAAGACCTAAGGGGTCTTTGATTTTCCTAGGGCGTGGATTCCCTAGTTCATTTATTGAACTTCCTATGTTTCTAAGGAATTCTAGAAGATTGTTGATTAAGTTGGAATTATTAAAATGTAATTAGGTTGTTTAAAATAGATTCAAGGGATTGAGTAAGTTAGAGATATCCTAGAGATATTTTATGGATTTGAGTTGAGATATTTTTGGATCTAGAAAGAGATCATAGGAATGTTAAGTGGATCTGAAACTAATTTTGGTTTCAGGGTCCTCTATTTTAAAATGTTGTAATTCTGTAGAAGGAAATAGTTGGCCATCCATTGAGAAATTAGGCCAGAAAGAGAGAGGAAGGCTATTGAATGTGATTCAAGCCAAGGAGGCACACAAATCCTTTTGTAAGCCTATGTACAGTGTGTGCATTTAGAGTAATTGGAAGGAATACTCTGCTTTGAGTATTAAACAAAGAAAGTTTATGTTCATTATCATAAGAATGTATGTATCTGTGTTAATATTATGTATGTAGGAGATTAAATATAGGTAATTTTTGTAATTGGAATAGAGAACTTTGATCATAATGACCATCGATCACTGAAGGGATCAATGATCCATATTCAATGCTAGACTTTACTTCAGGTCGAGTTGTAGAAATATTTGATCAAATTTATGGAGGGATTGTCTTAATAATCATTCATCAAGTGCATGATCAATGTTTCACATTCATTACAGGCCTCATGGGTTAGATCTAGCTTCAAACCCCAAGTTACAAGCTGTTGAAGTGAAAAATTAAACGTTATTACAGTACAGAGAGAGTTAAGCCATTGGATCAAGAAATGGAGGATAACGATGACAAGATCAATTAGGATTGTTGGATTGTGTTATGAACAAAGATCAACAGTAGATGATCAATTCGCATATTGAAGTGGCCCAAGCGTTAATTTTAAATCCAAATGCGAATTGATCCTAGGCATTGATAAATTGAAGTACGTGTCACTCACACGTTGTTTCGCATTCTTTTTTAGCACATTGTAAAATCACTTTTTGAATTCGTGAAAGATAGACCATGGTCACAACCTTTTGGTCCTTTGGAGGAAAAGCGTTCATAGTATGAGTCTTGGCACTAAAGAACGAATGAAAACTTTTCATATAAGCTCTGGATTTGAACCATTGGTCATGTGGTAAGAAAGGTAAGCATCTGGCTAACCCTATTGTATGTAAGCACCTCATAATTAAACACAAGTCATGGGCTTTGGTCATATGAAGAATGGGTAGGATTTTAATTACCTATTTGACATCATTAACATAGTAGTTCACCAGTGAACTATTTAATATCTCAAACAGATCCATTGAATATTAGAGAACGTAGTAGAAGAGAGAGGTCAAAATAGTTGATCCATGAATGTGATCAAAAAATGGAGATTATGATCTAAAGATGACAGGGTTGAGACTAAGAATATCTAAGAGCTCTAAAAATATAATACATAGCTCAATTATTTTGACCAAGAGGCTTTCCAGTTGCAAATGAAGGTCATGTTGTTTGGATCAAGTGTATGCATCAATTGAACACCATTAAAAAAGTGAGAAAGAATCTTGATGTAGAGATCATATAGAAGAGGTCCTTGGGCAGCCTTATTGCAGGATTATTGAGTAGCTAAAGAAAATATGTAGCTTCCTAACTGTGGATAGACCTGGTAGGTCATTATCACAATCACTTCATTACAAAGAAAGGGAGTGAAATTTGTATGGTCGACAGAATGTGAAGCAAGTTTCCTGCAGTTGAAACATCTTTTGAATAATGCACTCATCCTAAAGACTACAAATTTTGAAAAGGACTTCTTGGTTTGTATGGATTCTTGCAAGGAGGGACTTAGTGGATTCCTCATGCAAGAAGGGCATTTAATCAATTATGAATCCAGGAAATTAAATGAGCACAAGCAACACTACATTACTCATGATATGGAGCTTGCATCGATTGTGCATTCCTTGAATATGTGGAGGCACTACTTGATTGGAAGAAGAGTTGTGATGATGAAAGATCACAGTATGATAAATACTTGTTTGATAAACCCCATTTAAATGCCCGACAATCTAGGTGGACAAGTCTCATTAGTGAATTTGATTTTGAAATCTGACATATTAAAGGAAAGGAAAATTGAGTGGAAGATGCACTCAATTGGAGTATAGAAACAATAAATCTAGTAGCAACTAGTGTATGTGAATTAGACATAAAGCACCAAATCAAAAATGGCATGTAGGATGATGAACACTTAAATTTTATAAAGGAATTAATGCAAAAATCACTAAGAGGACAGAAGTGTGAAAGGTATCAACGAACGAAGAATGGATTGTTGATATACAAAAATAGGTTGTACATACCCAATTACACTGAACTAAAGGGTCTCATAATGGATGAGTTCTACAAGAGGCCCTATGTAGGTCACCCATGTTATTAAAAAAATGACAATGGTCGTAAGAAAACTATATTATTGGCCTAGGATGAAGAAAGAAATTGCATAATACATTGCCAAATTCCTAGAATTCCAACAGGTTAAGGCTAAGAATAGGCATCCAACAAGATCATTTCAGCCATTACCAATTCTAGAATGGAAGGGGGAAGTCATATATATGGACTTCATCACTGGATTTCCAAAAACAACCAAGCAACATGATGAAATTATGGTAGTGGCAAATAAGTTTAGCAATGAATCTCATTTCATTTTGATAAAATCCACCTGTAAAGCTATAGATATTGTAAATATCTTTATAAAATAAATTTGCAAGTTACATGGCATGCCCAAGAAAATCATATCATACTGATATGACAAATTTAATTCAAATTTCTAGAAGGGCTTATTTGCAGGGTTTGGGACATAGTTGGCTTTCATCATTGCATACCATCCCCAGACAGATGGGAAAATAGAAAGAGTTAACAGAGTGTTGGAAAACATATTAAAAATCTATATTGTGCACCATCCCAAGAAGTGGGAATATTACTTACCCTCGGTGAATTTTTCCTATAATAATGGATACCACAAATCTCTAAAAATGAGTCCCTTTGAGCCCTTATATGGCATACAATGTATTATTCCAATTAGTTGGGATAACCTAGTGGATTGAATTACACTTGGACTAGATATGTTGAAATAAATGGAACAAGAAGTGATCAAGATCAGGAAAAAATTGAAGGTGGCACAAGATAGAAAAGGGATCTATGTCAATAGAAATTGAACTCATAGGGAGTTCAAATTGGGATATCATGTCTACTTCAAGGTTAAGCCCAAGAGAAGTTCTTTAAGAATGGGAGCTTGTGCTAAGTTATCACCCTACTACTATGGACCATTTGAAATCATAGAAATAGTGAGACCAATGACATACATGCTTGTATTATCTCCTATTGTTTGTTGAATACTGAGGGGGGGGGGTGTGGTTAAGT